>PITA01005207.1:0-113401 GCA_004023965.1 Spilogale gracilis | reverse complement strand
CATGCCAAAGGATCGCAAAAGAAAGCCAGGGTAGTGATTCTCATATCAGACAAATTGGATTTTAATCTAAAGCCTGTAGTCAGAGACATAGAAGGACACTACATCATTCTCAAAGGGTCTATACACCAAGAAGATCTAACAATTATAAATATTTATGCCCCCAACATGGGAGCAGCCAACTACATAAGCCAACTGTTAAACAAAATAAAGAGTCATATTGATATGAATACATTAATTGTAGGAGATCTTAACACACCACTGTCAGCAATGGACAGATCATCTAAACAGAAAATCAACAAAGAATCAAGAGCCTTGAATGACACCTTGGACTTAATGGATCTCATAGATATATTCAGAACATTCTACCCTAAAACAGCAGAATACTCATTCTTCTCGAGTGCACATGGAACTTTCTCCAGAATAGACTATATTCTAGGTCACATATCAGGGCTCAATCGATACCAGAAGATTGAAATTATTCCCTGCATATTTGCTGACCACAATGCCCTGAAACTGGAACTTAACCACCATAGAAAGTTCAGAAGAAAATCA
Organism: Spilogale gracilis; assembly: GCA_004023965.1. Classification (NCBI taxonomy): domain Eukaryota; kingdom Metazoa; phylum Chordata; class Mammalia; order Carnivora; family Mephitidae; genus Spilogale; species Spilogale gracilis. The sequence goes on along the minus strand of PITA01005207.1, from coordinate 112,849 downwards.
AACACTTGGAAGCTAAAGATGATCCTGCTCAAGAATCTGTGGATCAACCAGGAAATCAAAGAAGAACTGAAACACTTCATGGAAACCAATGAGAATGAAGATACATCAATCCAAAATTTATGGGATACAGCAAAGGTTGTCCAATGGGAAAATTCATAGCCATCCAAGCCTCACTCAAAAAAAATGAAAAATCCCAAATACACCAACTCTCATTACACCTTAAAGACCTGGAAAATCAACAAAAAAAAAAATTAAACCAACCCCTCACACAAGATGGGAAATAATTAGGATTAGAGCAGAGACGAATGAATCAGAAACTAGAGATACAGTAGAACACATCCACAAAACTAGAAGCTAGTTCCTTGAAAGAATCATTAAGATCGATAAACCATTGGCCAAACAAATCCAAAAGAAAAGGGAGAAGACCGAAATTAATAAAATTATGAATTAAAGGGGAGAAATCACGACTAACACCAAGGAAATAGAATCAATCATCAGAAATTACTAACAACAATTATATGCCAATATGTTTAACAACCTAGAAGTGATGGATACATTCCTAGAAAACTATAAACTACCAAGACTGAAACAGGGAGACATTGACAATTTGAATAGACCTATATCTAGTAATGAGATTGAAGCAGTGATCAAAAACCTCCCCAAAAACAAGGTCCAGGACCAGATGGATTCCCTGGGGAATTCTACCAAACATTCAAAGAAGAAATAACACCTATTCTCCTGAAGCTCTTTCGAAAAATAGAAACGGAAGGAAAACTTCCAGACTCTTTCTATGAAGCCAGCATCACTTGAATCCCCAATCCAGACAAAGACCCCATCAAAAAGGAAAACTTCAGACAAATATCGCTGATGAATATGGATGCCAAGATTCTCAACAAGATCCTTGCCAACAGGATCCAACAATACATTAAAAAGATTATCCAGCATGACCAGGTGGGTTTTATCCCAGGGATGCAAGGGTGGTTCAACACTTGCAAAACAATCAACGTGATAGAAAAATCAATAAGAGAAGAGAGAAGAACCACATAGTACTCTCAATTGATGCAGAAAAAGCATTTGACAAAATACAACATCCGTTCCTGATCAAAACTCTTCAAAGTATAGGGATAGAGGGAACATTTCTCAACCTCATAAAATCTATCTATGAAAAACCCACAGCAAATATCATCCTCAACGGGGAAAAACTGACAGCCTTTCCTCTGAGATCAGGAACAAGGCAAGGATGCCCACTCTCACCACTACTGTTCAACATAGTGTTAGTTAGAAGTCCTAGCAACAACAATTAGACAACAGAAAAAAATAAAACGTATCCAGCTTGGCACAGAAGAAGTCAATTCTCTCTTTTTGCAGATTACATGATACTCTATGTGGAAAACCCAAAAGACTCTACCCCCAAACTACTAGAACTCATACAACAATTCGGTAATGTGGCAGGATACAAAATGCAGAGAAATCAGTTGCATTCTTATACACTAACAATGAAAATATAGAAAGGGAAATCAGGGAATCGATTCCATTTACTATAGCACCAAAAACCATAAGATACTTAGGAATAAACCTAACCAAAGAAGTCAAGGATCTGTACTCGAGGAACTAAAGAACACTCATGAAAGAAATTGAAGAAGACACACAAAAAAATGGAAGACCATTCCATGCTCATGGATCAGAAGAATAACCATTGTCAAAATGTCTATACAGCCCAGAGAAATCTATACTTCCACTGCCATTCCAATCAAAATTCCACCAACATTCTTCAAAGTGTTGGAATAAACAATCCTACAATTTATATGGAACCAAAAAGACCCCGAATCACTAAGGAATTGCGGAAGAAGAAAATCAAAGCTGGGGGCATCTCATTACCTGACTTCAGGCTTTATTACAAATCTGTGATTAGCAAGACAGCATGGTACTGGCACAAAAACAGAGAAATACACCAGTGGAACACAGTAGAGAGTTCAGATATGGACCCACAAATCATCTTCGACAAAGCAGGAAAAAATATCCAGTGGAAAAAAGACAGTCTCTTCAATAAGTGGTGTTGGGAAAATTGGACAGCTACATGTAGAAGAATGGAACTAGACCATTCTCTTACACCACACACAAAGGCAAACTCGAAATGGATGAAAGACCTCGACGTGAGGCAGGAATCCATCAAAATCCTGGAAAAGAATATAGGCAGTAACCTCTTTGATATCGGCCACAGCAACTTCTTTCAAGACAGGTCTCCAAAGGCAAAGGAGACAAAAGTGAAAATGAACTTCTGGGACTTCATCAAAATAAAAAGCTTCTGCACCGCAAAGGAAACAGTCAACAAAACAAAGAGGCAACCCACAGAATGGGAGAAGATATTTGCAAATGACACTACAGACAAAGGGCTGGTATCCAAGATCTATAAAGAACTACTCAAACTCAACACCCAAAAAGAAGATGAACACATCAAAAAATGGGCAAAAGACATGAAGAGGCACTTCTCCATAGAAGATAAACAAATGGCTAACAGACACATGAAAAAATGTTCAGTGTCACTAGCTATCAGGGAAATTCAAATCAAAACCACACTGAGATACCACCTTACACCAGTCAGAATGGCCAAAATTAACAAGTTAGGAAACAACAAGTGTAGGAGAGACTGAGGAGAAAGGGGAGCCCTCTTACACTGTTGGTGGGAATATAAGCTGGTGTAGCCACTTTGGAAAACAGTGTGGAGATTCATTAAAAAATTAAAAATAGAGCTACCCTATTACCCTGCAATTACACTACTGGGCATTTACCCCAAAGAGACAGATGCAGTGAAAAGAAGGGCCATATGTACCCCAATGTTCATCACAGCAATGGCCACAATCGCCAATCTGTGGAAAGAGCCAAGGTGCCCATCAACAGATGAATGGATAAAGAAGATGTGGTACATATATACAATGGAATACTATGCCTCCATCAGAAAAGATGAATATCCAACTTTTGTAGCAATACTGAGTGGATTGGAAGAGAATATGCTGAGTGAAATAAGCCAAGTAGAGGATTATGCTGAGTGAAATAAGCCAAGTAGAGAAATTCAAGTATCACATTGTTTCACTTACATGTGGTGCATAAGGGGTAATATGAAAGACAGTAGGAGACAGAAAGTAAATGGGAAGTATGGTAATTTAGGGAGAGAAACAAAACAAGAGAGACTTTGGACACAGAAACAAACTGAGGGACTTAGAGGGAGGGGTTGAGGGGATGGAGAGCCTGGTGGTGGGTACTGAGGGTACCTATTGCATAGAGCACTGGGTGTGGGGAATGGGGAATGAATCTTGGAACGCTGGAAAAAAAATTTAAGTAACAATAAAAATAAATAATTTTCTTTAAAAAACTAGAAGAAATGGATAAATTCCTAGAAGCATACCTTACAAAACTGAAGCAGGAAGAAATAAAAAAATATGAATAGAGCAATTATAAGCAATGAAATTGAATTGGTAATTAAAAACTATAACAACAATCAAAAGTCTAGGACTAAACAGCTTTACAGTTGAATTTACTGCACTTTATTTTTTTTTAAGATTTTTTATTTATTTGACACAGAGAGACAGTGAGAGAGGGAATACAAGCAGGGAGAGAGGGAGAAGCAGGCTCTCCTCTGAGCAGGGAGCCCGACATGGGGCTCAATCCCAGGACCCTGGGATTATGACCTGAGCTGAAGTCAGGTGCTTAACGACTGAGCCACCCAGGCAACCCCTTTACTGAACTTTTTTTTTTAAAGATTTTATTTTATTTGACAGAGAGAAACACAGCCAGAGAGGGAACACAAGCAGGGGGAGTGAGATAGGGAGAAGTAGGCTTCTTGCCCCGCAGGGAGCCTGATGTGGGACTTGATCCCTGGTCTCCGGGATCACGACCTGAGCCAAAGGAAGTGGCCTAACCAACTCAGCCACCCAGGCACCCCGTTTACTGAACTTTTAAAGAAGAGTGAATACCTATTCTTCTCAAAGTATTCCAAAAAATGAAGGGAAACTTCCAAATTCATTCCACGAGGGCAGCATTACCCTGTTAGTGAAACCAGAAAAAGACACCACACACACACAAAAGAGAACTACAGGCTAATATCTCTGAGGAACACAGATGTAGAAATCCTTAACAAAATATTAGCAAACTAAACCCAACAATACATTTATAAAATGATTTAGTTCAATCAAGTGGAATTTATTCCCAAGATGCAAAGGTGGTTCAATATCTGCAAGTAAATCAACATTATACATTATATCAATAGGAGAAAGAATAAAAGCCACATGATCATTTCAAGAGATGTAGAAAAAGCATTCAGTAAAGTACAATATCCATTCATGATAAAAATCCTCAGTAGAGTACATTTAGAGGGAACATACTTCAACATAATAAAGACCTTATATAAGAAGCCCCACAGTTATCATCATACTCAATGGGAAAAAACAGTTTTCCTCTAAGGTCAGGAAAAACACAAGAATGTCCACTCTTACCACTTTTAGTCAACCTAGCCACAGCAATCAGACAACGAAAAGAAATAAAAGCCATGCACATCGGTAAGAAGTAAAACTTTCACTATTTTCAGATGACATGATTTAGAAAGTCTAAAGACTCCACCAAAAAAACCTACTAGAACCAATCAATTGATGAATGATTTCAGTAAGGTCACTCGTTACAAAATCGATGTACAGAAATCTGTTTCATTTCTATACACTATACACTAATAATGAGAAGCTAAAGGGGAAATTAAGAAAATAATCCCAGTATAATTGTAGCAAAAACTAGGGCACCCGGGTGGTTCAGTAGGTTAAGCTTCTGCCTTTGGCTCACATCATGATCTTAGGGTCCTGGGATCGAGCCCCACATCAAGCTTTCTACTCAACAGGGAGCCTTCTTCCCCCCTCTCTCTCTGCCTGCCTCTCTGCCTATTTGTGATCTCTCTCTCTGTTAAATAAATAAATAAAATCTTTTTTAAAAGTGTACTAAAAATAATAAAACACTTAGGAATAAATTTAGTAAGAGGTAAAAGACCTGTACTTTGGAAATTATAAAAAACTGATGAAAGAAACTGAAAGCAACACAAACAAATGGAAAGATATTCCATATTCATGGATTGGAAGGACAAATATTGTTAAAGTGTCTATACTACTGAAAGCAAACTAATGCTAACCCTATCATGATAGTAACTGCATTTTTTACAGAATTAGAACAATCCTAAAATCATATGTTATTTGTCTTTCTGTAACTGACTTATTTTGCTTAGCATGACACTCTCTAGATCCATCCATGTTATTGCAAATGGCAAGATTTCCTTCTCGTTTATAGCTTAATAACATTCCACTGTATGTATGTGTATGCATACAATTTATCAATGGATACTTGGACTGATTCTATGGTTCAGCTATTGTAAATAATGCTGCAGTAAACACAGGGGTACATAATTGCACTCATGTAGAATAAGAAACAAAACAAATGAATAAAGGGAAAAAAAGGAAAGGCAAGCCAAGGAAACAGACTCTTAACTATAGAGAACAAACTGATGGTTACCAGAGGAGAAGTGGGTGGGAAGATGGGTGAAATAGGTAAAGAGGTTTAAGAGTACATTTATCTTTTTTTTAAGATTTTATTTATTTATTTGACAGAGAGAAACACAGCTAGAGAGGTAACACAAGCAGGGAGGAGAGTGAGAGAGGCTTCCCATTGAGCAGGGAGCCCAATGTGGGGCTCCATCCTGGGACTCCAGGATCATGACCTGAGTCAAAGGCAGACGCTTAATGACTGAGCCACCCAGGCACCCCAAGAGTGCATTTATCTTGATGAACACTGAACAATACATGGAACTGTGAGATTACCATATTGTACACCTAACCCTAATATAACACCGTATGGTAAACTACACTAGAATTAAAATAGAAAACTAAATAAAAACATAATTTAACCTTTTTATTAAGCAAATCTAATTTTACACCAACTGCTCTGTCTTAGTAAAACATTTAAGTTTCATTTGTCACAAATGAAGGACTCCTGGTTGCCTCTTTAAATTTTGTCAAAAAACATCTCTGCCTTCCAACAAGAACCTGATCCCATCAGGTTCACACCTAGAGCCTTTAGAACCACTTCATATTTCTGTTTCATTCTGAAGCCAGGATAGGTTTGTCTCATTTTTAATTTCATCTTTTTATTGTTTCTGTATTTTCTACATTTTATGTATTTAGAAAAAAAGAAAGGCATTATATCACTATCACATCTTGAGCATGAAGAAATGTTTAAAAAAATATTCAGTTAGGGACACCTAACTGAATAGCTCAGATGGTCAAGCTCAGTTGATTAAGCAGCTGAGTCTTAGTTTGGCTCAGTTCATGATCTCAGGGTTGTGAGATGGAGCCCAATGTCAGAATCCATGCTCAGCCAGGAGTCTGCTTGAGATTCTTTCTCCCCGTGCCCCTCCCCCACTCACACCCTCTCTCTCTGTCTCTAAAATGAAATAAAAAATTAAAAAGAAACATATTCAGTTATACAATGCCTCTGTATAAAGACTCTAGCCATTTTTACTAATGAAATGTCTTCACCTGTTAATGCCTTGTTTTTCATATCAGGATCAAACCTCTTTCATAAACAAAAAACAATAATGAAAAAACTGCAATCCTGAGATTTCTCAAGCCACAAATTATCTTCACCTCCTCTAAAATCTCCTATTTCTTTATGTCATTTATATAGAACTTATTACATTATCATTTGTAATACTACAGTTTATGTAAGTTACAGTATATTTTTCATAATATTTGCATCACTCAGAATCATTTCCTTCAAGTGATCCTGTAGTCCTTGTTAAAGAATCTTGCCTACGGATGGCAGCTCATCAATTTTCTTTGACAGTATGGAAGCTTCCATCATGGAAGCTACCACAGAATACTTCCACTAAAGTAGGAAGAAAACCCACTCTTTCTAGTCTGTTTTTTTGAATAGAAAAAGGAAAGGTGTAGGTGAGGTATGAGCCTAATCGTTCCACCAAAGAGATTCAAAGTCCAAGAAAAGGAAAGAGAACATTAGATAGATGGTAAGGATTCCAAGAGAATAAAGGTTCTTGCTTTGCCCCCTATCTGCTACTTGGGGAGAAAACTTCCACAATATGCATCCCTACACCCACATGGAGCAGATCCATTATAGTTCAAGAGGATGGAAAATAATTTCCAGGCTTAGAAGGAGGGATAAGATAGTGTTTAGAAGTTTTATCTATCCTCCTTTGTGGCACCCATGTGGGACTGAGAGACAAAGAGCATGCCATTAAGTCTCGTCTGGGGAGAAGGATGTAAGGTTACCCTATAATCCACATGAAAGTTGTGTTAATGACATGGGAGTATCTGCAGTACAGCAAGAGCTGTGGGAGGATGATATGGCACGGAGTGCTGAACTCAGCTACTGTACCTGCAAGCAGTAGACACAACAGACTACCTAGTGAGGAGGGACAAAAAGATTCCTCCAGAGATATTAACCTGTATCCATCAAAAGACCAGAAACATCCCTTCCTCTCAAAACAGCAAAGTTATCTATGTCAAAACTTTGGGGAAAATTTTATTAGAAAAATCAGATCTGAATCTGAAAAGTGATGGTCCCTCTGCTCCACTTTTTTTGCATGTATTAAATTTTGTCAAAAAATATTTTATACTTCTCCTGGGGCGTCTGAGTGGCTCAGTCATTAAACATCTGCCTTAGACTCAGGTCATGGTCCTAGGGTCCTGGGATTGAGCCCCACTTTGGACTCCCTGCTCAGCGGGAAGCCTGCTTCTCCCTTTCTCACTCCCCCTGCTTGTGTTCCCTCTCCAGCTGTGTTTCTTTCTGTCAAATAAATAAAATCTTTAAAAAAAATCTTATGCTTTTCCAAGCCTTAATCTACTAAATCATAAATTCCTTGTAGACATGTAATTTATTTCAATATTATACATATAAGAATACTTAATGGTGCTCTGCAAATATTTTCCAGATGAACATTAGAAATTTTTACCAACCTCCAATCTTGAACCTGTGAATTATATACTGATATCACACTAATTAAATAGTGATAGAACAAAAGGAAAATTAACAACTACTAAATATGCCTTATAGGCTACCACTGCCATCTCATTTTCATACACCATTTCATTTTGTCCTCACAATAATCCAACAATGTACCTATCATCCCTAATTAAACAATTGATTCCTTACTGGAGGTAGGTCAGATCAAAACGCTTTGACAAGTAATTGGTTAATTCATATTTCTAATGTCATAGAGAGCAAATACCTAGCACAAATAGTAAAATACACACCTATGTGTACTGAATCTGTAGGCACATGTCTTCATATTAAGATGTCTTCTTAATTGATTTTTGAGGGTTATACAAAGTGTTGATGTAAATTTGAAAAGATATCTGTGCTGCTATGTTTACTGCAGCATTTTTAGAATAGCCAAGTTTTGGAAGCCACTTAAGTGTCCACTGATAAATGAATGGATAAAGAAGATGTGATATGAAATGGAATATTACTCAACTATAAAAAAGAATAATATCTTGCCATTTGTGACAACATGGATGGATCTAGAGGTTATTATGATAAGTGAAATAAATCAGAGAATAGCAAATATATGATTTCACTTATATGTGTAATCTGTAAAACAAAAACAAACTGAAACAGAATAATAATGACAGAGAACAAACTGGTAGTTGCCAAAGGGAAGAGAGTTGAGGGAATGAGAAAAGTAGGCAAAGGTTATTGACACAAATTTCCAGTTATAAATTAAATAAGTCACAGGAATGGAAAGGACTGCATAGGAAATATAGTCAATAATATTGTAATAATGTTGTATGATAACAGACAGTAACTAGATATATCATGGTGAATATAGAGTAATACATAAAATTGTCAGATCACAATGGTATATGTCTGAAACTAATATAACAATGTATGTTGACTATATTTTGATTAGAAATGCTATAAATAAAAAAGAAAATGTACTATATATATAATGAAACATTTTTTTTGTCATATAAAAGGAAATCCTGTCATTTATAGCAACATGGATAGACCCAGAGGATATACTAAGTAAAATAGGTCAGACAGAGAAAGACAAACACTATACGATCGCAGCTGTATGTAGAATCTAAGAAAGCAGAACTCATAGAAGCAGAGAGTAGATTGGTGGTTATCAGGGTCTGGACAATGGGAAAATGAGGAAATGTTGATCTAAGGGTACAGATTACCAGTTTTAAAATGACCTAATATATAGCATAGTGACTATAGTTAGCAATATTATATTGTGTACTAGAAATTTGCTGAGAGAATACATCTTGAATTCTCTAACTACACATAAAATAGATAATTATGTGAGGTGACAGATATGTTAACTAACCTTATGGCAATCATTTCACACAGTATATACATTAGATAGATGGTAAGGATTCTACCTTACCATTAACCGCCTTAAGCTTATACAATGTTATATGTCAATAACTTCTTAATAAAGCTAGAGAAAGAAAAAAAAATGTTGATACAGAGGATTTGCCACTGACTGGCATATTATAAACAACCAAAATTGCTTCTCATATACATTTTAACATTTTCTTCATTTTCTACTTGTTTAATTTTGACTACTCAAACTTAAGCCAGAGACATTCTAGGCTCCTATCCCTTCAGGTACATATTTCACCACTAGAATGTCTGACTCTTGGATGGCATCAAAATCTGGCCTAGAGTATAGTCACAAACCTCTGACTTGGTACTTTCTGGCTCTGTGGATGAATAGTATATTAGGCAAATTGGTGAGGAGGGAAGCCAAGGCTGAGTGAAATGATTAAAGACCTAGGGAAGGAAAGCTAATTTGCAGCTAATTTCTAAAATATTGGCTAGAGATTTGTTCAGCTTCAAAGGGACAATAGAGGGATTCAGGCATCACCAACTCATTCTTCAGGGAAGATTAGAGATTTCTAGAAGCCTTTTTTTTTTTTTTTCTCTCTATTGCTGAAAGAATAAAAACTAACTGAATGAGCCAATAAGTATTTGTCTTTTTGATGTTTATTTCATAAATAGAAAGGACATAAGATCATAGCAAAAGGGGAAAAAATTAAGAAACAAAACAAAACTAAGTTGTGGGTAGGGATCATCCCCATCAGATGCTAGTAGGATGGGCAAGAGAACAGGCGATTTCCCATATGCCTACATACCACTCAACATTGCTGTCTGGGGCCACTGGGAAAGTGTTATCATCAAGGACAGACATGGAAGAAAAAGAAAGAAAAAGGATAATGATCCACTGAAGCATGAGTGGGGGAGGCAACACTTTTCATGGAGCCTTGCTGTATGAAAATGTTCAATCCACTGAGAGCCTCTTTCACTCCATCCTTCCCTCTCCTACTATTTCTTCCCCTGCCTGCATAGTCATCTATATTCTTTAAGGATCCTAAATGCACTGGGTGAGTATTCAAGGTCAGAATTGCATGTAGAGTGGAAAATCTACTTAGCATTGTCTTTACTGGGTCCAGCTTTTACCCTGCTCCAGAGCAAATTGGTCTGCTCTTTTTGTGCCCAAATATCTCCTATCTGAATCTTTTACTCCCTTTTAGGCATTTCCCTATGATAACACTGCTATCAAAGCTAATACAGTCTGTGCACCTTTACCAAGAAACTGCACAGAGCTCTGAGCAGAACTGGAATGTGTTTCGAGGCTGGGGGTAAAGAGCCAGCAGAGCATTGGAGAGACCAGTTTGATGACATTGTTTTTCATTTCACAGAGGACAACTCGTGTTTCTTTCCTTAAATATACACTGCCAGTCATGAGAGATGGCAGCTGTCTAATTACACCTGATAAAGCCTCCTTAAAAATGAGACTTGGGAAAACATATCATGTAGATTGTAGAGCTGCTCAATTTTACCTGGAACCCAGAGGGAGCTGTGTACTGTTTGGGAAGGACAGAGCGAGAGACCTTGGGGAGACATGGCAAAATTACTGCCACCATCAAGTTGTTGGTGTGAAATAACAGAGTATGCAGAAATTCATATTTAATGCAAACTAGATAACTATACTCTATAAAACATGCAAAAGGATAACCTCATCTACCATTTTTTTAAAGCCACTGATGAAGGCTTTGATAATATACCAAATCCCTTCTTAAATTAAAAAGATTTAATGGGAACATTTTATTTTCTCCAACAGGCTTCTGCTGGAATGAGAACCTGGGAAGCTGAAACAGGGATGTGATCATTATGTCTAAGACTTTGGGACAGCTCAAATACATCCTCCTTTTTATCCCTTCAATTGCACAGACAGGTAATGTTCACTTAAATTTTAAATAAAGGACCAAACAAAGGTGTAGATGCACATGGTTCTTAATACCAAAGGAGGGGCGCCTGAGTGGCTCAGTTGGTTGGGCGACTGCCTTCGGCTCAGGTCATGATCCTGGAGACCCGGGATTGAGCCCCACATCGGGCTTTCTGCTCGGCGGGAAGCCTGCTTCTCCCCCTCTCAGTCCCTCTGCTTGTGTTCCCTCTCTGGCTGTGTTTCTCTCTGTCAAATAAATAAATAAAATCTTTAAAAAAAAAAATACCAAAGGAATAAAGAGAACTTGGCCTCGTGAATGCTCTCTTCTTCATTTCTCAAAGTTATACACTCTTTATTTTCATTGTTTCTACAACTCTTCACAAACTCCATGACAGCTTATGGCCGAGTTTGCTGTTACTCAAATGAGGTAGTAAGAAATAGAAGACAGAATCTCTCAGCTATGGTTAACTAGAGAACCCATATATTGTAAGAAACCCTTGCACACTGAAGGGGCTTTTCAATTTCTAATAAAACAAAAGCAGAGCCTGGAGCCCTCAGCTCCTCCAGCCTGAGGAACTCTCACTCCTGTGGGATGCTGAAACTGTTGAGCGTCAGTTCAGGGCCTATCTCTGAGAAACAGGTCATAAACAGTGATTGACAATCTCAGTCATGTATTTCCTTCATACTGCTTATTTGCTGGGAAAATAGTAACCCATATGAAAGTAAACCTAAACCTAGCTGGAGTCATCCTTTATGACAGTATTGTAGCCTGGATTGACTTCTTTGGTCTCATCTATCACATAACTCTCTAACTAAATGTCCTAATATCCAGCTCAAATTTCATGTTCTAGAAACTTTCACTCACCCCTCTCATCTTGATTGGTCATTCTTTCTTCTAAATTCCAATAGTACCTGTCATTTTTATCAGCTGACATTATCACTCAACTGTTTTTCTTCTTATTGTCTGTACAACTTGTTATTTCTTTAAGGCAACTGTTGTTACCTCGATTTCTTTTAATTACTCCCCAAGTATGATCTATAGATTGTTATCTGGCAATTGTTTTCCCACAAAAAGCAGCTCAGTAAATTTTCTTCAAAGCCAAAATTCAAGCTTAAAATGGACACTGTGCTAGCCTTTGTGGTGTCCTGAAAAAAAAAAAAAAAAAAGAAAAAAGGCTTTAGGAAGAAGTTATCTGGAGCAAGGAGAAATACTGACCTCTAGTCATGAGTGTAGCATTGTACTAAACAGCACCCAAATAAGCCAATGTAGACGTTTTCACACTACGCTCATAGAATTCTATTTTCATGGAGTTATAATTGGTAATACCCACATAAGAGGATTCTGAGATCAAATTAGTTGGGAAAAAGTGAGGTTAAACAAAGTTTAATAGTTATTTTATTGCAGAGCTTGGCGGAATGTTTAATAGGTAAAATGCATGATGAAATTCCAAGAGGGGAAAATTATAGGCAGAGTTCCCAAAAGTATTTCACCGTGGAACACTTTTGAAAGGAGCTTCATATGAGGCTACAAATATAGTCTGGAACACTCCACTCCAGATTCACATTTATCCTTAGAAAAATGACATGTCTAATGATCATAGCCCCTTAACAGTTCTGATGTTCATTTACTAATTGCTATTCAAAGTTCCTAAAAAGTCATTGATACTTTGACATTTTGATGTTTTTTTTTTTTTAAATAACTTTTAGAATTAGTTTAAAATGGAATTATTTACAGACAGGTAATTTTCAACTTACCTAGAAGTTATATGGGAAAGTAAATCTGGTACAGGGCTTATTATACCATAGAAAGAACTTAAAAGTTATCTATATAAAACTGTTACTCCCCACCCCCATTATGGAAGCATGAAGTGTTCATGTTTTTTTCAACCTAGGACAATGTCTAAACACCAGTGTTTTAAGTTATATGTAAAAAATATATGTTAATATAAAAAGAAGCCCCCTCACATCTCCATGACTTATTTAATTTTCCAAGGTTTAGTTCATGCGGAAAATGTGCTAGAGCCTGCCTCTAATGCCCTTTTTATTGCTGCTTCTTATCTGTCTGTACATGACACTAACTTCGGAGATAGCCTTAGAACTCCCCACTTCTTTTAAGAGAAGGTGACTGAGAGAATGGTACACCTATTTAAAGGCAAATCAGTAGTCTCCAATTTTTTCAAGATTCTGGAAACCTAAGAATTCAATAAATCTTATTCACACACAAGGAAAGAACCACCCTAGAATTCACAGGTTAGTAAGGACTAGAATAGATGTAGGTAAGTATCCTTAAAAGTTAAATGTATGATTAAAGAGCTATTCAGGACAAAGCAAAAGCATTTATGCAGAGGGATGAGAAAAGAGTGGAAAGAGGGCTATTGAAGTCAGAGGAGGCTTCCTGGAGTAGGTGGCCCCTGAACTGAAAATGAATAGATGTTACTGCAGCAAAGAATGGGAGAGAGAGAGGGAGACTTCCAGGTAGAGGGACAGTAGGTGGCACTGTGCTAGCAGTTCTCATTATACCAAGCTACTGCCATGTAACAGTGTTATTAGGTGAAGAACATTATTTTTTATAATATTGTTCATAGTATAAATGTATCTTTTAAAATGTATTTTGGTGACAGATTATTTTTTTACAGTGTATCACGTCCCTCCCTGAACAAAACTATAAGACTATAAGATTTTATTAGGTGCAGACCATAGTTTTTCTTTCTTTTGAGTCCCTCAAGTACAGACACAGGACTTTAGTATTTGAAGATACTCAGTAAAACTGATGAATCATTGAACACTACATCTGAAACCAATGATGTACTACATGTTGGTTAATTGAATTAAAATTTAAAAAATGAAGATGCCCAGTAAAAAACTGAAGTTGCTTAAAATGGAGGTAACAGAATACAAAAAATTAAGAAGACAGCTTGAATCTAGATGGAAAATAGCTGAATTCGACTAAATAATCATATGCTTTGCCTCATTGTCTCTTGGAATCAAGTAATTAGTTGAACATGCATGTCCCAGAAGCCAAATATAAGGCTCTGAACACCAGAGCCTTCATGTCCCTGTTAGTACTGGAAAGTTCACCTAGCTTTGTCCTCTGAATTTCTCTAGGCCTGGACCTGCTCTAGATCACCAGATACCAGGGGAGCTGGCCTCCCAGTGTATGTGATCACCAGCAAGCTGGGAGAGAGAGCCATACTAGCAGACCTGGCACCTACCGAAAAACAAAGTGATCATTTCAATGAGCAACCAAATGCAGGAAGTTGAGATAAATGAAACCTCTGACCTGCAAAGCACTGTTTCATATTCTTTCTCCAATCCTAAGAACACTCCAACATTTGCATTGCCAGGTTCCAATCCACTGGTTTGTAATTGCTTATTTATCTGTCTCTTATATTGGACTCTAGCTCAGCAAAGGAGAGACTGATTTGAACATGACCACCATCTGCTTACTAGCATCAAGCAGGACCCATGACTCCTAATAGGCACAGAATAATAAAAGTGTAAAAAAAAAAAACAAAAAAAAACAAAAACAAAGCAAAACAAACAAACAAACCACCACCCAAAGAATGTAGCAGACCTTTAATCAAGCAAGTCCATCTTAATATACCTTCTCCCATGCATAGGAAAGAAATTATTCACAGTCTGAGCAGTTACTAAAGAAGCTAAAGATTAGATACTCTTAGAGCAAATTTAAGTACAATGAGACCAAACAAAAAGACATTTAATCATCATATAGGCAGTAGTTCCAGAAAGAGGGTAATGTGTTCACCAAAAGAGAAGTGGGTCAATAGGTTTCATCATCCACAGAAATTATCTTTCTTCCATACTTAAATGAGGGTCAGCAAGCATTTAAACATTTTTTTTCTTCTGGCTCATTTGTTAATTCTGAATGGCATTCATTGGCATGAACTTAAAAAGTTAATTACATCCTAATGCCTTGTTATAAACACTAATATCACAGGCCAAACATGATCTTTTGAGCTCTTCCAGGTGCAATGTGTTTATTTTTTATAATGGAATTTAATCTTATTATCTAAAATTAAGAAACTGAGATTGGGGCAAGGAGGGAAAGTCAAGGAAGTGTACACAAGAATCAGGCAGAGGTAGAGAAGGGATGCTGGGCCTGGAAATGGTTTATTCTAATGGCTGAAAGAGCTGTTTAGTTCTCCTATGTCCCAGACACACAGTTCCTCAGAGAGGACAATAACTATATGACAAAGATGCTGTAAGGTGTATATTCTTAGAAGCTTGTACTAAAAGTTACATATAATATGCTTTTAGAAAACTCCCTTGGTAACATCACTTGTGGAAGACAGAAGAAAGAATTGGGATGAACAGAAGAAAAAAAAATCAATCTGTAATGCAAGACCACTGATAGCCTTGGCCAGTCACCTGGAGAGTTGTGGAGCTCTAATGGCACTATAATGGTCCCCTGTTTGGCTGAGGTGATCAAGCCTATTACACTTCTACTTTGTTCAGACATTGGATGTTGGACACCATCATATGGAATGAAAACCTTGGACAGGTTGGCCATCTGCAGCTGAAGTAGTCTCTGAATGACCTAAAAATTGATCTAGATTCTCCCCAGGGTACAAATCTCTTGTAAAGCTTAAGGTAGAGCCAAGATCCCTTATAATTTAGAGGCAATTAGACATCCCTGGGGAAATAGCAATGCAGGTAAAGAAAGAAGGAAGGTCCTCTGCATATCATTTACAGACCCTGGATCAAGAAGGGAAAGTCTGATTTAGGTTAGACCAGGATGTGATAATAAATAATGGTAAAAATAATATTTGCCAGTGTTTTAAAACATGTATAATACGCTGTCACATTCACATTGAGTTTTACTTAAGTGTCAACACTGGCTGGAAGACAGGGAAGAGAACATCAACCCTAATACACAAATGAAGAAACTGTGTATCAGAAGAAAAAGTGACTTTCCTGTGGTCATTTAGTGTATTTCAGAGCTGAGGTAACAGCCAAAACTTCCAGATTTAAAAGTCCATGAAGACTCTTTACTCTCTCCTTAGTTTTAATATAAATAGAATGACTCACTCAGAGATCCCATCCCAGCAGAGGGTTTAGCACAGCTGGGTGCAGAAGGGTACAAGTCTTGGGGGAAATAGGATTCCCAATGTCTCCAATGCAGGCCCCTAAAATTCCCATAGCTCAAATATTCCAACTCTCCTCCTATTTTACCCCTCTAGACTACGGTAAACCAATTGTGTCCCAACTGGTAATTTTATCATACACCAAAAAATTCACTAAGCAATTTCTGAATTCACAGCTCACTTTAAAACAAGAAGTTGAGACACCGGATTCTGTGGCATGACCATGAGCAAAGCACCTTCTATATTTGAAGGTCAGTTTCCTGATTCATAGAATAATTTATTGGGTTAGACTATCTTCCAGACTGAAATGTAGTCTGTGAATATAGAAGTTGCCTATTATGGCTCTAAAGCAACTCTATGAGGTTGTGAATAATGCTTCACAGGTATTATAGATAAGTTTCTTTTTTCCTTTTCCTTTTTTTTTTTTTTTTTCCTGCAATCTTCTGGGTACTGGTCTCATGTTGCTACTGAAATCACAGCATTCTTTCTTTAATTCCAACAATTAGAAACTTGTATGCATATTTCAACTTTCCTTTTTATTGGTGCTTTTAATTTAAGAAAAAATGCAAAAAGCAAGTTGAAAGAGTACATTAAAGGAAGTTAGTTGAAATCTTGGCTCCCTCAAGTACTCATAAATCTTGATTCTTCAAGGTTGCCTAGGACCAGAGTAATCAGACTTAGGAGTCCACAAATGAGAACATAAATTATGGATGCTGCTTTAAGAAGAACTGCTGAGACCATCTAGTCAACAAATTATTTTACAAATAAAGAAACTGAGCTCTAAATATAGAAAGTATGCACTTTGTGCAAATATTTATCCACTGAAAAAAATAATGTGAGGGCAATTTTGAAATCATGCCCTGCAAATATAATTCACTTTTAATTACCATCCAGGCAATAATTATGGAAGAGAGAAGTAAGTGGTGACACTCATTATAAAGACTCTACTGTTCTGCTGAATATCTCTATGTCCTCCAACCAATTAGTTAGGTCCCTAGTTGGCCAGAGTATCTGAGAGGGAGAAGAACAACTGCTTCACTTACCAAAAGCTCTGGAACTTTCCTAGCTATTGTGCCTTCCTTCTTCCTCCAGGAGGCAGGAATTAGGAAGCTCTAGACCAGTGCAGAAACCCTGGATAACAGGTCAGCAACTGGCCTGTCCTCCGTGGGCTCAGATGATGATATACCAAGTACTAACTTTCTGGAAGTAGAGATAAAAAGATGTATACTTTTCTCTTCTTAGTGAGCACTCTTATGACTTCAAAATTACCATGTCTCCAGAAGTTCTTATCTTTTTAATTACACTGAGGAAGAGTGTCCAAGCTGTTTGACTTCTCCTTTTCTCCATACTTCAGCAAATATACCAATACCTGAGAGAGGCAGTCCTCCCTCCTTCTCATTTCCAACATTTAATTAGTTGTCAAGAGTAGATCGGAGAAGCTAATTTCCACTAAAATAATAATGAATCCAAAAGGTTTCATGTGTTACTCCTCCTCTAGGATTTATTCTACAGTAGTAAAGAACCTAGGAGGCTAATTCTTTAAACCAAAGGTTTGGTCTCTAAAATTGGTCTTTCATCACTGTGACCAAGCAGGGAAAAATATGTTTTGCCTGGAAAAAGTCCATGGTGATTCTGTAATTGCTCTGTCTAGGTGCAATTGCACCTACATCATCTGGGCATCAGGCCATAGCTCATGGAGAGTTTTTAGAAAATGCCAATGTACTTTTCCAATTTGAGCTTTTTTTGGTATTAAAAACACAAAGTTCCTATAGTCAACATTGATATAAATCTACAAAAAAAGCTGTTAATTCAGTCATTATATGCAACCTGGCCAGGTTCTTTACCTTGAGATAATTTATCACTGCCTTGAAACCATGTGGTTCAGTGTTTTGTTTTTTTTTTTCATTTCCAGTTTCCCTGAAGATATTTATATGTGAAACAAACAAGAGCAAAAATATACTTGAATTCTTATTTGGACAAAATAGTCACAAAATTAGGGCAAAACCCAACACCAAGGCATTTTCTGCCTCCCCCGCCTAACTGTCCATCAAGGCATAAAACTTTGAGCTGAGCAATTGAGTCTTACATTTATATCTACATGACATTTAGGAAAATTGAAGACTAGAAGCTACACATACAAGTAAAACCAGTGATTAGAGACAATGAGATTCAGTCTGAAGAAAAAAACAGTGATATTATTAAGGAGACACTGACAAGTCCTTCAGACCCCAAATATAGACTATACCAAAAAGCTAACAGTTTTAGAATTCATCACAAATGTAAGCGTGGGTTTCTTTTAACATCAATAAAAACATGTTTTCCCTGCAATTGTGCATTATGTCAGAAACATTTGGAACTCACATATTTGAAATATAATTTTAAAATTTTCCCAATTATCTTTTTTTTCTTTTTTCCTTTTTTTTTTTTTTTTTTTTTTACAGGCAGGTGAGTAGAACCATAGCAAGCACAGTATTTGGAGGCACACAGACAGTGAGAATTCAACTATCATGAACTATATGACCTTGGCAATGTATTTAATTTCTCTAAGTCACAGAATCTACTTCCACAAATGGGGGGCTCTTTATACCTATGCACAGGGTTTCTGTAAGGATTAAATGAGCTATCTCATACCATGCCTGATAGATTCATGTCTTCAATAAATATAAGCTACTTTTATTACTGCCTCAACTCAATAGCTATTTCATGGATATACCATGTTAAGAATTGAGCCAAAAAGGGGTGCCTGGGTGGCTCAGTTATTTAACCAACTGCCTTCGACTCAGGTCATGATCCTGGAGACCCAGGATTGAGCCCTGCATCGGGCTCCCTGCTCAGTGGGAAGCCTGTTTCTCCCTCTCTCACTTCCCTTGCTTGTGTTTCCTCTCTCAGCTGTGTTTCTCTCTGTCAAATAAATAAATAAATAATCTTAAAAAAAAAAAAAAAAAGAATTGAGCCAAAAAGGTACTGCAACTCTGGGAACTAAAGTACAATGGGAGTTGACATGGGCTGAAAGACTTGAGAAACGTATAATGTCAGGCATGGTTCTAAAATGAGGTAAATTCTATGGTCAGGCATAATGAACAAGGCTATAATATTCAAGAAAAGATACCACAGAGAACTGAAAACCCAGGAAAGAATGATTCCACTGAACTAGACACAGTTCTTCATACTACTTATAAGAGTAATATGTCAGATACAGAAAGAGGAAAACTTGAGTGGACACCTGTCAGCAGGTATATAGATCATAGAACATGGCTTTGTGATTTCTCAGAATGGTGATTAATCAACTTGCCTCGATTCTGAAAGACAAACAAGTGGAAGGAAGACAACAGTATTGACTTGAAGAAGTCAACACATAACACAATTCAAGGTAGGACATAAAAGAAACAAGATAAAGATTCATTGTGTTTTAAAATATGTATAGAGATAAGCATTATGTAGGGGACAAAGGGTTGTGAAATACATGTAGAAAAGATACATGGAAGGCCGAATGAACTATTTAAATGTGAGTGATACTGGGTCCAAGATGGTGGTATAGAATGACCTTGACCTCACCTTCTGCCATGGATACATTGAATCTATACCTCCATATTGAGCAATCCTTCCTGAAAAAGAAATGAGGGCTGAATGAATTATAGAGGGAGCACATAAAGAATGGTAAGAGAGACAGATACATGGTAATGATAGAAACACTACCCCTAAAACTGGCAACCTATAGTAAGGAGGGATATCACTGAGGGGCCCTTGCATAGACGTACTTACCCCAAGGCACAGTGAGAAAAAAGTGGTTTGAAGGGAAACTACAGTATAAATAAAGAAAATCTATTTGCTAATCTTAGAGTGTCCACCAAATGGGTGGGGGAACTATAGGAACTTTCACCAGGCTCAGAGGGGCCAGTGAGTACTATTTGCTATGTTATTCTTCCACCTTGATTACACAGAAGAGAGCAGAGTTCAATTGCTCTAGGCAGCCTGCTAGGGTCAACCAAGTATCCCCTGGGCCCCTTACCTACGTCAGCTCCAACTTTCCCATCAAAACAACTCTGAGTGTTGCACCCCAAGACACCTTTAGGCCTGTGTTCAACCCAGCCATTCTGCCAAGGCAGTTCCATGGTGGCACACTCTAGGACCAGCCATCATGCCAAGGTGGCCCCAGTAAAGCATTCCCTGGGACACTCCCAACATATTTCTGATTGAGTCCAGCTGTTCTTCTAAGATGGCCCTGATGGAACACAGCCCAAGACACCCACAAACACACCCATGACCAATCCAACCCATGACCAGTTCTGCCAAGGTACATCTGGATTCACCCCAGGCCCACACTCACTCCAACCACTGAACCAAGGCAACTCCAGCCCAGTACATTCCAGGAGTTGCCAAAAAGCCCTATATATCCCACCATCTTGATACAGCATGCCCCTAGACTCCTCTAGAAGTGCATCAAACCCACCTCCAGCCAGCCTGCCAAAGTCATCAGGCACACACACACTCTACACAGGGCATACCACTACAAAAAACCACTCCTTCAAGACAAGAAAAAGTAGCAATTACATATAATTAATAGAAACAAACACAGAAATGTAAACAAAGTGAGGTGACAGAGAAATCTACTCCAAATAAGAACAAACTAAAAATCCCAGGAAAACAAAGCAAAACAAAACAACAGCAACAATAAAACCAAATGAAACAGAGATAAGTAATTTACCTGATAGAGTTCAAAGTAGTGGTCATAACATGCTCACCAAACTTAGAAAAAGAATAAAGAAACACCATGAGAATTTCAACAAGAGTTAGAAAATATAAGAAAGAACAAATCAGTGCTGAAAAATACAATAACTGAAATGAAAAATACATGAGAGGGAATCTAGAGCAGAATACATGATACTGAAGAATGGACCAACTAATTGGAAGACAGAATAGTGGAAATCACTGGATCAGCACAGTAAAAAGAAAAAAAAAATACTCTTAAAATATAAGTGTATTTTAAAGGACCTATATATTAGGTCCTTTAAAGGACCTATATATTAGGACCTATATGCAACATTAAGCATACTATCATTTGCAGTAAAAGGTTCCCAGAAGAAGAAGAAAAGGAGAAAGTGGCAGATAAATTATTTAAATAAACAATGGCTGAAAATTTACCTAATCTAGAGAAAGAAACAGACATTGAGGACCAGATGTACAGTAAGTTCCAGACAAGTCTCAAAGACCACACTAAGACATATTGCAAATAAAATAGCTAAAGTTAAAAAGAAAAAGAATCTCAAAGGCAGCAAGAAAAAAGCAATCCCATCAGCTGATTTTACAGCATAAACTTGGTAGGCCAGAAAAGAGTGGAAGAATACATTTGAGGTGTTGAAATATAAAAAACATAGATATATGTATGACTGATGATAGATAGATGACAGATAGATACATAGATAGATGATAGATAATAGATAGCTAGAGCAAGAATTCTCTACCTGGCACCATTATCATTCAGAAATCAAGGAAAGATATTTTCCCAGACAAACAAAAATACGAGTTCATAACCACTAAAGTGACCTTATAAGAAATGTTGAAGGATCTTCTTTAGGTGGAAAAGAAAATTTAATTTGAAATAAGAAATCTCATGCTGAAGGCAAATATACATTAAAGGTATGGAATGTCACTTAAAAAGCTGGTATAAATATTAAGGGACAAAAATAATAAGTCAGACTGAGGGGGTAAGATGGCAGAGAAGTAGGAGACCCTGTTTCAAATGGTCCCCTGAAGTGAGCTAAATATCTACCAGAACACTCTGAACACTCATGAAATCAGCCTGAGATGTAAGACTACACATTTCTGGATCTCTATGGGGGCAGAAGAGCATCAGCGGAGAGGTAAAGCAGAGCAGGAGCACTCAGACTGATTTTGGAGGAGAAACAGAAGGGGGAGGGAGCCACCAGAAGTGACCTTTGGAAAATTTACCCTAATACAAAAGTGCCATGTGCTAGGGGGATCAGCATCAACTTGCAATCTGGTTAAAAGCCCTCATAAACAAAGGGTCCTAACAGGCTACTAGGGTAATCTGACAGCCACTGGCAGAGACATAAAATTGCAGTCATAAGACAGTGGTAGACAGTGCTCCCCAGCACCTGAGACAACCCAGAGACGGGGGGGAGTCCCTGAAACCACTGCTGACACCAGCTTCAGAGGCAACTTGTCCCGCAGCCTTCCACATGACCTACAGGACTGCCAGATCCAAGAACACCCAGCGTGGGTCTGGGCTCCAGATAATGGTTCCTATAGTGACAGGCTTACAAAAAGCGATATCACTCACGGTTTTGGTAGCATGGGGGTGAAGGGAAAAACGGGGGCCTCAGGCACCATTCTGGCTGGAGACTGGGGGGCACACTACTTGTGAGAGGTGGTGCAGGGGAGAGTGCAGAGGGGGATTCTGTGTGTCCCGGATCATCCAAAGGGGAGTTGACTAATGCTTCACTCTGAGATGGAGGTCTGGGTAAGGACAGCTTACTTTGCTTTGACTCTCCCAAAAACTGTAAAAACACACAAAAGAATGAAAACCTCCAGAGACAAAAGCATGAAAAACAGGTTTCCATAGAGCCAAGTCCCTTGATAGGGGGCAGGGTGACTCATCCTAGATTGACTGAAAAACAACACTGCAGGCCCCTCCCCGCAGAAGGCAAGCCAGAAGAACAAGAGGACAACCATCAAAGGGTCTCTATAAAACTATAAAACCCCAACATTGGGGGAAAAACAATATATTAAGCTCCTGGTACTGCCCCCAACCAAACCTGTCTATTTTATAGATACAGCTTTTCATTTTATTTTTTTAACTTCTTTTCATTTTTATTTTTAAGTTTTCATTTAAAATTTTAATTCATTCTCATGATTCTTGTTCTCTTATTTTTTAACCCACTTATTATTACAACTTGATATTTAAAACAACATTCTATAATAACTTTATAACTTGAACTTTTTCATTCATATACATGTGTTTGTTTCTTTTTTAAAAATATACATATTGGGGCGCCTGGGTGGCTCAGTTGGTTAAGTGACTGCCTTCGGCTCAGGTCATGATCCTGGAGATCCAGGATCGAGCCCCACATCGGGGTCCCTGCTCTGTGGGAAGCCTGCTTCTTCCTCTCCCACTACCCCTGCTGTGTTCCTCTCTAGCTGTGTTTCCGTCTGTCAAATAAATAAATAAAATATTTTTTAAAAATACATATAGATATAAGCTTCAAGGTAATCCTTCATTCCTATTCAATACTACCCCTATATATAAACCAGTTTTAATTTAATTTCCCTATAACTCTAGAAAGTTGAGTCCTCTAACAATAACAAGATACACCCAGGAGGAATTGAAATACCTTCCTCGTCTACCAGGGTTTGTACTCACTTTCCCATCTTATTTTTCTGCCAATGTTTCTGTGTATTTCTTTTTGTCTTTGTACTATATAAATAATATTCTTGGGGGTCATTTGGCCTGGGTTTTGCTTTCTACATTTTCCCCCTTTCTTTTACTTTCAGTGGTCTTTTTGTTTATTCTTTTTTGTTTTTGTACCATATAAATCCTACCATTGGGGCCCATTTTGGCTGGGTTTTTCCTTGCTTTTTTCCCCTCTTTTTCTCTCTTTTCTTTATTCTTCCTTTTTGGTAGTGAATTCTAATTGCTCCAAAACCTTCCAACAGGCAACTCTCCTGGATCATGGTTGATATATTCAGCTATATATCCCCTTGACCACCCCTCACCAATACGACTCAGACAAGGAACACCCAACAGAAGAAAAACTCAGAGACTGCAACCCCTGTCACAGAATGACTGGATATGGACATAAACAATGTGACAGAAATGGAATTCAAGGTAGCAATTATCCAAGCAATGGATAAGTTGGAAAAGACCATTAATGGCAAGATACAATCTCTAAGAGCAAAAGTGAAAGCTGACCTGGCAGAGGTTAAAAATGCTATCAGTGAGATCCAATCTAATCTAAATACTCTAACAGCTAGGGTAAGTAAAGCAGAAGATCACATTAGTAATCTAGAAGACAGATTGACTGAGAAGGAGAAGCAGTAGAAGTCTTTGAACAAACAGCTAAAATCCCATGAAAACAGAATTAGGGAAATAAATGATGCCATGAAACACTCCAATATCAGAATTTTGGGATTCCTGAGGAAATTGAGAGAGAGAGAGAAGGCTAGAAGATATAGATGAACAAATCCTGGATGAAAATTTCCCTACTCTGGGGAATGTAACAAGTGTTCATGTACTAGAGGCAGAGAGGACACCCCCCAAGATCAACGAGGCTAAAGAAACCTCCAGGCATATAATTCTGAAATACACAAATCATAAATTAAAAAAATATGTCTTAAGGGCATCTAGGGAGAAAGAGATCCCTTATGTACAGAGGGAAGACCATTAGAATAACTTCAGACCTGCCCACAGAAACCTGGAAAGCCAGAAAGAGCTGGCAAGACATATTCAGGAAACTAAATGAAAAAAATATGCAACCAAGGATAGTGTAGCAAGCAAGGTCAACCTTCAACATGGAAGGAGAGATAAAGAGCTTCCAGGACCAGCAAGGTCTAAAAGATTATGTGACCATCAAACCAGCACTACAAGATATATTAAAGGGGGTTTTATAAAAGAGGAAGGAACCCAAGAGTGAGACAGAACAGAAATTTACAGAGGCAATCTATTGAAACAAGAACTTCACAGGCAACATGATGTCAATAAAAATGTACCTTTCAATAATCACTCTCAACATGAATGGCCTAAATGCTCCAATAAAATGGCACAGTGTTGCAGACTGGATAAAACGACAGGACCCATACATATGCAGTCTACAAGAGACACATTTTGAATCTAAGTATACATCAAGACTGAAAGTGAGGGGCTGGAGAACAATCTTGCATGCCAATGGACCTCAAAAGAAAGCTGGGATAGCAATTCTCATATCAGACAAATTAGATTTTAATCTAAAGACTATAGTCAGGATACAGAAGGACACTACATCATTCTTAAAGGGTCTATACACCAAGAAGATCTAACAATTATAAATATTTATGCCCCCAACATAGGAGCAGCCAACTACATAAGCCAACTGTTAAGCAAAATAAAGAGTCATATTGATATGAATACATTAATTGTAGGAGATCTTAACACACCACTGTCAGCAATGGACAGATCCTCTAAACAGAAAATCAAAAAAAAACAAGGGCTATGAATGACACATTGGATCAGATGGATCTCATAGATATATTCAGAATATTCCACCTAAAACAACAGAATACTCATTCTTCTCGAGTGCACATGGAACTTTCTCCAGAATAGACCGCATACTAGGTCACAAATCATGGCTCAACTGATGCAAAAAGGTTGAGATTATTCCCTGCATATTCTCTGACCACAACGCCTTGAAACTGAAATTCAACCGCAAGGAAAAGTTCAGAAGGAATCCAAACACTTGGAAGCTAAAGATTATCCTCCTCAGGAATGTTTGGATCAACCATGAAATCAAAGAAGAACTTAAACATTTCATAGAAACCGATGAGAATGAAAATATATCGATCCAAAACCTAGGAATATGACAAAGGCAGTCCTAAAGGGGAAATACATAGCCATCCAAGCCTCTCTCAAAAAAATTGAAAAATCCCGAATACACAAAATCTTTTTAGTCCTTAAAGAACTGGAAAATCAACAACAAATTAAGCCAACCCCACACACAAGAAGGGAAATAATTAAGATTAGAGCAGAGATCAATGAATTAGAAACTAGAGATACAGTAGAACTCATCAACAAAACTAGAACCTGGTTCTTTGAGAGAACTAATACAATGGATAAACCATTGGCCAAACTAACCCAAAGGAAAAGGGAGAAGACCCAAATTAATAAAATTATGAATGAAAAGGGAGAGATCATGGCTAACAGCAAGGGAATAGAAACAATCAGCAGAAATTACTATCAAGAGTTATATGCCAATAAGTTGAACAACCTAGAAGATATGGATGCATTCATGGAAACCTATAAACTTCCAAGACAGAAACAGGAAGAAATTGACAACCTGAATAGACCAATATCTAGTAACAAGATTGAAACAGTGATCAAAAACCTCATAAAGAATAAGAGCCCAGGACCTGACAGATTCCCTGGGAAATTCTACCAAACATTCAAAGAAGAAATAATACCTATTCTCCTAAAGCTGTTTCAAAAAATAGAAGCAGAAGGGAAAATTTCAAACTCTTTCTATGAAGCCAGCTTTACTTTAATCCCCAAAACAGGCAAAGACCCCATCAAAAAGGAAAATTTCATACCAATATCCCTGATGAACATGGATGCCAAGATTCTTAACAAGATCATAGCTAATAGCATCCAATAGTACATTAAAAAGATTATCTACCACGACCAGGTGGAATTTATCCCTGGGATTCAAGGGTGGTTCAGCATTCACAAATCAATCAATGTGATAGAACAAATCAATAAGAGAAAAGAAAAGAAACATATGGTCCTCTCAATTGATACAGAAAAAGCATTTGACAAAATATAGCATCCATTCCTGATTAAAACTCTTCAAACTATAGGGAAAGAGGGAACATTCCTCAACCTTATAAAATCTATCTACGAAAAACCCACAGTTAACATCATTCTCAATGGGGAAAAGCTGGCAGCCTTCCCCACTGAGACCAGGAACAAGACAAGGATGCCCATTCTTGCCCTTATTGTTCAACATACTGTTAGAAGTCCTAGCAACAACAATCCAACAACAAAAAGAAATAAATAGTATTCAAATTGGCAAAGAAGAAGTTAACTCTCTCTCTTCGCTGATGACATATTACTTTAGATAGAAAACTCAAAAGACTCTACCCCCAAACTACTGGAACTCATACAACAATTCAGTAATGTGGCAGGATACAAAATCAATGCACAGAAATCAGTTGTGCTCTTATACACTAACAATGAAAATATAGAAAGGGGAAATCAGAAAATTGATTCCATTCACTATAGCACCAAAACCCATAAGATAGTTAGGAATAACCAAATAACCAAAGAAGTTAAGGATCTGTACTACAGAACACTCACAAAAGAAATTGAAGAAGACACAAAAAGATGGAAGAACATTCCACACTCATGGATCCAAAGAATAAACATTGTTAAAATATGTATACTGCCCAGAACAATCTATACTTTCAATGCCATCCTGTTCAAAATTCCACCAACATTTTTCAAAGTGCTAATATAAACAATCCTAAAATTTATATGGAACCAGAAAAGACCCCAAATTGATAAGGAAATGCTGAAAAAGAAAAACAAGGCTGGGGGCATCACGCTGCCTGATTTCAAGCTTTATTATAAAGCTGTGATCACCAAGACAGCCTGGTACTGGAACAAAAACAGACACATAGACCAATGAAACAGAGTAGAGAGTCCAGATATGGACCCGCAACTGTATGGTCAAGTAATCTTCGACAAAGCAGCAAAAAATATCCAGTGGAAAAAAGACAATCTCTTCAATAAATGGTGCTGGGAAAATTGGACAGCTACATATAGAAGAATGAAACTTGACCATTCTCTTATGCCACACATGAAGATAAACTCAAAATGGATGAAAGACCTCAATGTGAGGCAGGAATCTATCAAAATCCTAGAGTAGAACATAAGCCATAACCTCTTTGACATCGGCCACAGCAAGTTCTTCCAAGACATGTCTCCAAAGACAAAGGAAACAAAAGGGAAAATGAACTTTTGGGACTTCATCAAAATAAAAAGCTTCTGCACCACAAAGGAAACAGTCAACAAAACAAAGAGGCAACCCACAGAATAGGAGAAGATATTCGCAAATGACACTACAGACAAAGGGCTGACATCCAAGATCTATAAAGAACTCAAACTCAATAATAATAATAATAATAAAGATGATCACATCAAAAAATGGGCAGGAGACATAAAGAGGCAGTTCTCCATAGAAGACACAAATGGCTAACAGACATATGAAAAAATGTTCATTGTCACTAGCTATCATGGAAATTCAAATCAAAACCACACTGAGATACCACCTCACACCAGTCAGAGTGGCCAAAATTAACAAGACAGAAAACAACAAGTGTTGGAGAGGATGTGGAAAAAGGGGAATCCTTTTACACTGTTGGTGGAAATGCAAGTTGGTACAGTGCCTTTGGAAAACAGCGTGGAGATTCCTTAAAAAATTAAAAATAGAGCTACCATATGACCCTGCAATTACACTTGAGGTATTTACCCCAATGATACAGAGGTAGTAAAAAGAAGGGCCAAATGTACCCCAATGTTTATGGCAGCAATGGGCAAAAACACCAAACTAAGGAAAGAGCCAAGATGCCCTTCAACAGACGAATGGATAAAGAAGATATGGTCCATATATACAATGGAATATTATGCCTCCATCAAAAAGGATGAATACTCAACTTTTGTAGCAACATGGACAGAATTGTAGATTATGCTGAGTGAAATAAGCCAAGAAGAGAAAGTCAAATATCACATGGTTTCACTTACTTATGGAGCCTTAGGAGTAATATGGAGGACAGTAGGAGAAAGAAAGGAAATGTTAATCGGGGTAAATCAGGGAGGGTGATAAAACATGAGAGACTTTGGACTCAGAAACAAACTGAGGGTCTTGGAAGGGAGGGAGGTAGGGGGATGGGTGAACCCAGTGGTTGGTATTGAGGGCCGTATTTCAGGGAGCACTGAGTGTGGAGCATAAACAATGAATCTTGGCATACTGAAAAAACAAAATAATGTAATAAAAAAATTTAAAAATAGTAAATCATCCATAATTTAAATAAGTAGCTATGGAATACATAAAATAAAAAACTATAAAATATAACATCAAAAACATAAAACATGGAGGGGTGGGGAATGTAGTGCTTTTAGAATGCATTAGAACTTAAACAACTCTCACCTTAAAATAGAATGCTATATATCATTGATATATATATATATCATAAGTATGTTCTTGAAGAATTAAACCAAATTAAGAATCATTTTCAAATACAGTGGTATGAAACTAAATCAATTACAAGACGAAAATTAGAAACATACACAAAAACACATAGGGAGTGAACAACATGCTACTAAACAAACAATTGGTCAATGAGGAAATCAATTAATACCTTAAGACAAATGAAAATGGAAAAACATTGTTCTCAAATCTATGGAACACACCAAAAGCAGTTCCTTTTTTTTAATATTCTTTTTCTTTATTGTGTTATGTTAGTCACTATACATCATTAGTTTTTGATGTAGTGTTCCAATATTTATTGTTTATGTATAATATTCAGTCCTCCATGCAATATGTTCTCTCCTTAACATCCACCACCAAGCTTACCCATCCCTGAACCCCCCTTCCCTTTAAAACCCTCAATTTGTTTCTCAGAGTCCACAGTCTCTCATGGTTCATTTCCCCCCTTCACTTATCCTTTCCTTCTCCTAATGTCCTCCATGTTATTCCTTATGTTCATAAGTATGTTCTAAAAAGGAAATTCATATTAATACAAGCCTCAGGAAATACAATACCTCAGGAAACAGAAAAAAAATTCAAATAAGCAATATAACTTCATACCCAAAGGAACCAGAAAAAGAACATAGTATAAAGTAGTAGAAGAAAGGAAATAATAAAGATCAAAGTAAAAATAAATGAAATAAAGGCTAAAAACCAGTAGATAAGATCAATGAGACTAAAACTTGGTTCTTTCAAAGGATAAATAAAATCAATAAATCTCATAACCAGACTCATCAAGGAAAAAAAGAGAAAGGGTCCCCAAATAAAATCAGAAATGAAAGAGGAAAATTATAATTAATACCACAGAAATAAAAATAATCATAACAGATTAGTATAAAAAGATATGACAACAAATTGGACAACCTAGAAAAAAATGGATAGGTTCCTAAAAATTAACATTATTCCAAGATTGAATCAGAAAGAAAGAGAAAATCTGAATAGACTGATTTCTAGTAATGAAATTAAGCCAGTAATCAAAAAATTCCCAACAAACAAAAGTCCAAGACTAGATAGCTTCACTTTCAAAGAAAAATGCCTATCTTTCTCAAAATTTTCCAAAATATTGAGGTAGAGGGAAAGCTTCCAAATTCATTTTATGAGGCCAGCATTATCTTGATATCAAAATCAGTCAATGACACCACACACACAAAATTTATTAGTCAATATCCTTATTGACTGTAAATGCAAAATTCTTAAGAAAATATTAGCAAAATGAACTCAACAACACTTTAAAAGGTTCATACATCACAATGAAATGGGGTTTAATCTGGAAATGCAAGGATGGTTCAACATCTATAAATTAACTGGTGTAAAACTAACAAAACAAAGAATAAAAATCATATGATCATCTCAATAGATGCAGAAAAAGCATTTGATAAATTTAACATCCATTTATGAAAAGAATTCTCAACAAAGTGAGTATACATAGCATGTACCTCAGCACAATCAAGGCCATATATGAGAAAGCCACAGATAATATCATAATTAATGGTGAAAAGATGAAGGCTTTTCCTCTAAGATTAGGAACAAGCCAAGGATCCTCACTCTCACTACTTTTGTTCAACATGGTATTAAAACTCCTAGCCTGAGCAATTAGTCTGGAAGGAAGGAAGGAAGGAAGGAAGGAAGGAAGGAAGGAAGGAAGGAAGGAAGGAAGGAGAAAGAAAGAAAGAAAGAAAGAAAGAAAGAAAGAAAGAAAGAAAGAAAGAAAGAAAGAAAGAAAGAAAGAAATCCAAATTGAAAAGGAGAAATATAACTGTTACTATTTGTGGATGGCATGATACTAAAGGCTCCACCAAAAACTCTTAGAACTAATAAATGAATCAGTAATTTTTATCAATGATTCTGTATGAATTCAGTAATGTTTGCACCAAGCAAAATATACATAGGAATAACTTCAATGTAATATGAAAGATTAGGAACAAGCCAAGGATGCTCACTCTCACTACACTGTTCAACATGGTATTAGAACTCCTATACCCTGAAAACTATAAAATATTAATGTAAGAAATTGAAGATGACAAAAAAATGAAAGGTAAACCATGCTTATGGATTAGAAGAAATAATATTGTTATTATGTCCATACAGCAAAAAGCAACCTATAAATTCAAAGCAATCACCATCAAAATATCAATGGCATTTTTCATGGAACTATAATAAATAATCCTAAAATTTGTATTAAACCAGAATAGCCTAAATAGCCATACCAATCTTGGGAAAGAAGAACAAAGATGAAGATATCACAGTCCCTGATTTCAAACTATACTATAAAAGCATAGTAATCCAAAACAGTGTGATACTGGGAAAAAAAATCCCTACATATATCAGTGGAATAAAATAAAGGGTTCAGAAATAACACAACGTATGTATAGTGAATTAATCTTCAACAAAGGAGGCAAGAGTATACAATGGGGAAAAATCTCTTTAATAAATGGTGCTTGGAAAACTGGGCAGGTATGTAAAAGAATAATACTGGACCACCATATTATAGCATATACAAAAATACATTCAAAATGAAATAAAGTCTGGAGATGTGAAAACTGAAGCCATAAAACTCCTAGAAGAAAATGTAGGCAGTAAGATCTTTAAACATTAGTCATAACAATATTTTTTGGACCAGTTTTTTTGGGCAAGGGCAACAAAAGTTAAACAAATAGGATTATATCAAATTAAAAATTTTTGGACCGTAAGATTCTTGAGTTCTGGGTTTTAAGTTCAATCCCCATGTTGGATATAGAGATTACTGAAAAATAAAATTTAAAAAAAAAATAAATAAAAATAAATAAAATCTCTTGCATGGTAAATGAAACCATGAAGAAAATGAAAAGGCAACCTACTCTATTCCATTGGTCTTTTTGTGCCAGTACCACATTGTCTTGGTAATCACAGCTTTGTAATAAAGCCTGAAGTCAGGTAATGAGATGCCCCCGGCTTTGCTTTTCTTCTTCAGCAATTCCTTAGCGATTTGGGGTCTTTTTTGGTTCCATATAAATTTTAGGATTGTTTGTTCCAATGTTTTGAAGAATGTTGGTGGAATTTTGATCAGAATGGTATTGAAAGTATAGATTGCTCTGGGCAGTATAGACATTTTGACAATGTTTATTCTTCCGATCCATGAGCATTGAATGCTCTTCCATCTTTTTGTGTCTTCTTCAATTTCTTTCATGAGAGCTCTGTAGTTCCTCGAGTACAGATCCTTGACTCCTTTGGTTAGGTTTATTCCTAAGTATCTTATGGTTTTTGGTGCTATAGTAAAAGGAATCGATTCTCTGATTTCCCTTTCTATTTTTTCATTGTTAGTGTATAAGAATGCAACTGATTTCTGTCCATTGATTTTGTATCCTGCCACATTACCGAATTGTTGTATGAGTCCAGATATGGACCCACAAATCTATGGGCAAATCATCTTTGACAAAACAGGAAAAAATATCCAGTGGAAAAAAAGACAGTCTCTTCAATAAATGGTGCTGGGAAAATTGGACAGCTACATATAGAAGAATGAAACTAGACCATTCTCTTACACCACACACAAAGGCAAACTCAAAATGGATGAAAAACCTCAATGTGAGGCAGAAATCCATCAAAATCCTGGAAAAGAATATAGGCAGTAACCTCTTCGATATCGGCCACAGCAACTTCTTTCAAGACATGTCTCCAAAGGCAAAGGAGACAAAAGCGAAAATAAACTTCTGGGACTTCATCAAAATAAAAAGCTTCTGCACCGCAAAGGAAACAGTCAACAAAACAAAGAGGCAACCCACAGAATGGGAGAAGATATTTGCTAATGACACTACAGACAAAGGGCTGATATCCAAGATCGATAAAGAACTACTCGGAGTACCTGGGTGGCTCAGTTGGTTAAGCAACTGCTTTCGGTTCAGGTCATGATCCTGGAGACCCGGGATCGAGCCCCACTTCGGGCTTCCTGCTGGGCAGGAAGCCTGCTTCTCCCTCTCTCAGTCCCCCTGCTTGTGTTCCCTCTCTAGCTATGTTTCTCTCTGTCAAATAAATAAATAAATAAAATCTTTAAAAAAAAAAAAAAAAGAACTACTCAAACTCAACACCCAAAAAGAAGACGAACACATCAAAAAATGGGCAAGAGACAGGAAGAGGCACTTCTTCATAGAAGATAAACAAATGGCTAACAGACACATGAAAAAATGTTCAGCGTCACTAGCTATCAGGGAAATTCAAATCAAAACCACACTGAGATACCACCTTACACCAGTCAGAATGGCCAAAATTAACAAGACAGGAAACAACAAGTATAGGAGAGACTGAGGAGAAAGGGGAGCCCTCTTACACTGTTGGTGGGAATGCAAGTTGGTGTAGCCGCTTTGGAAAACAGTGTGGATATTCCTTAAAAAATTAAAAATAGAGCTACCCTATGACCCTGCAATTGCACTACTGGGCATTTACCCCAAAGAGACAGATGTAGTGAAAAGAAGGGCCATATGTACCCCAATGTTCATCACAGCAATGGCCACAATCGCCAATCTGTGGAAAGAGCCAAGGTGCCCATCAACAGATGAATGGATAAAGAAGATGTGGTACATATGTACAATGGAATACTATGCCTCCATCAGAAAGCATGAATATCCAACTTTTGTAGCAATACTGGCTGGACTGGAAGAGATTATGCTGAGTGAAATAAGCCAAGTAGAGAAAGTCAAGTATCACTTACTTGCAGTGCATAAGGGGTAACCTAGAGGACAGTAGGAGAAGGAAAGTAAATGGGAAGTAGGGTAATCCAGGGAGAGAAACGAAACAACACAGACTTTCGACACAGAAACAAACTGAGGGACTTGGAGGGAGGGTGGGGGGGGGATGGGAGAGCCTGGTGGTGGGTACTGAGGGCACCTATTGCATGGAGCACTGGGTGTGGGGAATGGGGAATGAATCTTGGAACACTGGAAAAAAAATTTAAGTAACAATAAAAAAATGAAAATAAAAAAAAGAAAAGGCAACCTACTAAATGGGAGAAGGTATTTTCAAATAATCCTCTACTAAGGGGTTATATAATGAATTTACACAACTGAAATTTTTGAGAAATGACTAAAAATAAAAATGGACATTGAATAGATGTTTTTCAAACAAAATATACAATAACTAGTTCTGACAGTAAAAGATGCTCAACGTTACAATCATCAGGGAAGTGTAAATCAAAACCACAGTGAGATGTCACCTCATGGGCAAAAGACATAAAATAACAAGTGTTGATAAAAACAAGGAGAAAATGTAACCCTTGTACATTTTTGATGACAATGTAAATTGGTTTAGCCACCATGGAAGACAGTATGGAGGTTCCTCAAAAACTAAAAATAGAGCTACCATATGCTCTATCAATTCTACATCTGGGTATGTACCTGAATAACAATTCAAAGAGATATATGAATTTCTATGTTCAGTGCATCATTATTTACAATAGCCAAGATATAGAGCAACCTAATTGTATATTAACAGGTGAATAGATAAAACAATTGTAGGTATATATACAATTGAATTTTACTCAGCTAAAAAAGAATTAAATCTTGCTATTTATGACAACATGGATGGATATAGAGGGTATTATGTTAAGTGAAATAAGTCAGAGAAAGACAAATACCATATGATTTCCTTTATGTATAATAATCCAAAATACAAATCAAATGGACAAACAAAAAATAGTAACAGACCCATATGTAAGAGAAATAACTGGTACTTATCAGAGGGGAGAGATATGGGAGTATGAGTGAAATAGGTGAAAGGAATTAAGAAATTTCCAGTTATAAAAAAAAATTCCAGTTATAAAATAAATAGGTCATAAAAAAAACAAATAGGTAATAGAGAGGAAGAGTACAGGATAGGAAATATAGTCAATAATATTGTAATACTTTTATATGGTGACAGATGGTAACTAGACTTATGGTGAGCATTCCATAATATATACAAATATTGAATCACCATGATATACAACTGAAAATAATAGGATATTGTATGTCAATGTTTTATTTAAAAACTGTTTTATGTTTATGTTTTATTTAAAAAAATAACATAAATACGAGCAACATTTTGATAATGGTAATGACATTAGTAAAGCACTCAGTGG
This sequence comes from Spilogale gracilis, assembly GCA_004023965.1. Taxonomy (NCBI): domain Eukaryota; kingdom Metazoa; phylum Chordata; class Mammalia; order Carnivora; family Mephitidae; genus Spilogale; species Spilogale gracilis. Next base: position 77,359 of record PITA01005207.1, on the reverse strand, counting down.
ATGCCAAGCTCTTCTTAGTTTTGTATATACCAAGAATCTTATGAGTTTGAAAATATTATTACCCTTATGTACAGATTAGTAAAAGGTCAGTTTCACAGAGATAAAATGACTTCTTGATATATGAAAATAGGGAAAGGAATTTCAGATTGAGAGAAAAACATGAAGGCCAAAAAGAGGAAATGGGCTATTTATTCAATAAAATTATAGTGTCCTGGTGTGACTCATGCTTTGCTTAGATTAAACATAGGATAGTGGTGTGAGATGAGTCTGCACAGAAGGGTTACCAAAAGACTTGAACTCCAGATTTAATGTATTGGCAATAGAGTATAATTGAAGATATCAAAGAAATGAAGTGATAAAAGAAAACTCTACTTTAAAAAGCTTGATATGACAGGAGAATATAGAATGCATTAGAGTATAGGAAGATAGCTAGTAAGAGCTTAGAGGTAATTGAAAAAAAAACTGTTAAGGAAATAATCATCCTTGAAAAACTTTCACAACATAAAATTGACTTCAAAATAACTTAATTTTGTAGGTGGCACTCAAGAGTAGAAACTGTGTATCTGAAATTCTGGATATGCTGGAAATACAAAGCCAAGAAGGGAGAGAGGTGAGAACAAGCTTGAAGTCGGTAGCTCTTTCATTGGCTGAAAAACCTTCTCAGGTATAAACAGGGAGTTCACCTCCATCTGCTGCCACTCTCTCTTTTTATATTGCCTATGAACTCCAGTATGAGGATATAAAACACAATGAACACTTTTCAACTTTTATTTTTACTTCTAAGTATAACCTAGGCAATCCTAATGAAAATCTACTTTTCCTTTCATCTGGAGTTTTGGAATAAGGAGCTTAAAATAGCTCTTTATTAACTTTCATGAGAAAGGAAAGACAAGATTTGCAAGAGTGTAAGCTTAGGTAGAAGAATGAGATAAATTATGAGTGATGAACACATAGGAAGAGAATGAGAGGAGAATGGTGCTGAAGGCATGATTCAGAAACTAGAAATAAAGACCTTCAAAGGAAAGACTAACTCAATTTCACCAAAGTTTAAGCTTTCTTACAGAGTTATCCATGAATTATAATTTTGAAATTAAAAGTCAATCAAGAAATTCGCATGAAGTGTGCAGTACTTGCCTATTTGCCTGTTGTTTAAGCCATGAACAGACTCTGAAATTTGATAAGATGTTACTAATAATAACCATGAATCAATGAGGCTGTTTGTTTTTGTTTGTTTGTTTGTTTGTTTTTTCCCCAGTTAGCCATGTAGCAAGATGAGCACATTAGACTTCTTGGTCTGAGTACAGGTTTATTTCCATTGTTCCAACATAGTTATACAGAACAGAAACATTCAAGGTGACAATGTCTGGACTAAAATTTCCTTGTACTCTCCAATTCTTTTGCCCCATTTGCTCTCACTCATAATAGTTACAGAATTATGGTGCAGGACGAGGAGCAATTTCATGAAGCCACAGCTGGGATCTTTACTATAACAGTTTGGTTTTCTTCCTTATATTGCATTTCATACCAAAATGGTATACATCATACCTAAATGTTAGATGGACCAATTTAACTGTTAGGTTCTTGAAGGTATATAGTTGGGAAAAAAAATAAAAGAATCATGGATGTATTAAACATAGGTATTATATAAGGATAAGTAAACCTAGAGCCAAACATCTTGAGATAAAATCCAGTATTTGTGTGTCCATATGTAAGACATTTAATTTCCCCATCTGTAAAATAAGAGAGATGAAACAAAAGACCAGTGAGCTCTTTCAAGATGGAACATTCCATGGGTCAAAATCTCTTAAAGAAATGACCAGTAAATTGAAGCTCCAAAGGCAGATGGCCAAGCTGGTAATGTCCAGAAAGTGACAACTCCTTGGTTACCCAATTACACCTTTCAAAGAAAAATAGGAAGTACCCAAATGTTTCCAATTATAATATTTGCTGTGCTGGGGAAAGACAAAGTCAAATGTGTTAAAGGCCTAATGAGGTGTGTGGGAGCAACCTCCCTCTGCAGTTTATGGCTTTTTCACACTTAGTTCTCACTGCTCAGTCAGCAGGCATCAAGAGAGAACTGAGGAAAAGGAGTAGTTGTTTTCTGGCCCATGATGATGACAGACAAAGAATCATATCAATGCCTTGATTTTTTTTTTCACACAAACTTGACCCAACATTCTTAAATGCTGTTTTGCTTTTGGCAACAACAACTTAATAGATTCCAGATATATTGGAAATAAAGTCTGTCCTTTTTTGTAGAAGAGTTAACAATTTTGTGAAGTTCAGGAATACCAGAATGAAGTCAATATGAAATTGTCACTATTACTTTCATCAGGCTAGGATTATATACATCAAAATGTGATACTAGGGGTGGGGGAGGAGCAAGATGGCAGAGGAGTAGAAGACCTAGATATCATCAGGTCCCAGGAATTCAGCTAGATAGTTATCAAACCAGTCAGAACACCTACAAACCCTAAACAAGTTTGATGAGAAGAAAAGCAGCAATTCTATGAACAAAAAAGTAATCACTTTCTGGAAGGTAGGCCATGCAGAGAAGTGAATCCAAAGCAACATTTGGGAAGACATTCCACAGTCCCAGCCAGTGGCACAGCAGCAAAGCACAAAATTGGAACTTTTAGAAGTCTGCTCCACTGAGGGACATCACTCCAGAGATTAAGCAGGGGATGGAAACTTCACTGGGACAGTGTGGTCTCAGGAGCTGCAGGGTCACAGAAGGACCCAGGGTATGGCAGAGCTACTAGGTATCAGAGCAGAGAAGCAGGCTGTAAAGATGGAGCCAAGGGGTTGGTTCTCAGCTCAGGGTTATCTTAAACTGTGATCCAAGGCACAGTGAGGCCACAGCTCATCAAGCAGGGAGCCTCCTCAAGTGAAATATCTAGGGAGACCCCTCCTTCCTCCTCTAGGAAGAGTGCTGCAGGAGCATGTTGCAGGAATCTGCTGGGTTTGGGGACTACAAACAGGGCTGTGTGCCAGAGATAGAAATGTTTGGTCACAAACAGGGTGAGCACAGAATGTGGCAGGAGACCACACTCTGTGCTCATGGGTGTGACTGTTTTTCTCTGAGGGCACATGGAGAAGTGGGGCCCTGGGCTCTCGGTTCCTCTGGGAAGGAGACTGGGAGGCTGCCATCTTCATTCACATTCTCCAAAGCTCTACAGTAAGTGTTCAGGGAACAAAAGCTGCTGAGAGTGAACCTGAGCAGATTACTTAGCCTGGCGCTCGGCAAGGGCAGGGCAGTTCTGCCTTGGGCAAAGACATTTGAGAATCACTACAACAGGTTTCTCCTCCCCTAGAAGATCAGTGAGAACATCCACCAAAGACCAAGTTCACTGATCAATGAGAAATGCGGAACTCCAGAGCTAGAGGAATGTACCATATAGAATTCATGGCTTTTTTCCCCCATGATTCTTTAGTCTTTCAAAGTTAAATTTTTTTAAATTTTACTTTATTTCTTATTCTATGTTTTAAAATGTTTTTTATCTTTCTTATTTTAGCATCTCTTAACTATTTTATCAATACCTTTTAAAAAACTTTCTATAATTTTCATTGTTATAATTCTATTCTCTCCCTTCATTGTATTTAAGCTTATTTTTTGTATACATATAGGTCTTTCTTTTTTTAAAATTTTGGGATACAGTTTCTTCTAATAGATCAAAATATATCCTAAATCTAGTGCATGAGTCTCTAGCCTCATCACATTCCTTCCTCTTTTTACCAACCAATTAATTAATTCCTTTTTTAGAATCTTTTTTAAATTTTCATCATTATAGTCATATTCCATCCCTTCATCATGTATACCCTTATTTTTGTACATATATGTTTTTCTTTCTTTAAAATTTTGGGAGGCAGTTTCTTCTAACACCCAAAATATATGCTCAGAATCAAGTGTGTGGCTCTCTTCTACTCACCAGTTATATATATATATATTTTTTTTTTTCTCCTTTTTTCTCCTCTTGGTTTGGGATCTCTTCTCATCTTCTGATTTGTTTAATATACATTTTTTCTGGGGTTATTGCTACCCTTTCAGTATTTTCTTCTCTCATTCATCTATTCTTATCTGGATAAAATGACAAAGCAGAAAAGCCCGACTAAAAAAAAAAAGAACAAGAGGCAGTACCAATGGCTAGGGATCTAATCAATAGGGACATTAGTAATATGTCAGAACTAGAGTTCAGAATGATGATTATCAAGGTGCTATCTGGGCTCAAAAAAAGCACGGAAGATACTAGAGAATCCCTTTCTGGAGAAATAAAATCCCTATCAAGAGAAATAATAGAACTAAAATCTAACCAAGTTGAAATAAAAAAATCTATAAATAAGGTGCAATGAACAGTGGAGGTTTTTAATGCTAGGATAAATGAGGCAGAAGAGATAATTAGTGATATAGAAGATCAAATAATGGAAAATAAAGAGGCTGAGAAAAAGAGAGACAAGCAACTACTAGACCATGAGGGGAGAATTTGAGAGATAAGTGATAACATAAGATGAAACAATATTAGAATAATTGGGATTCCAGAAGAAAAAGGAGAGAGGGTCAGAAGGTATATTGGAGTAAATTATAGCACAGAACTTGCCAAATTTGGAGAACACAACAAGCATCAAAATCCAGGAAGCACTAAGAACCCTCCTCAAAATCAGTAAGAATATGTCCACACCCTGTCATCTAATAGTAAAACTTACAAGACTCAGTGACAAAGAGAAAATCCTGAAGCAGCTCCAAACAAGAGGTCTGTAACATACAATGCTAGAAATATTAGATTGGCAGCAGACTTATCCACAGAGACCTGGCAGGCCAGAAAAGACTGGCATGATATATTCAGAGAACTAGATGAGAAAAATATGGAGCCCAAAATACTATATCTAGCTAAGCTGTCATTGAAAATAGAAGGAGAGATAAAAATCTTCCAGGAAAAACAAAAACTAAAATAATTTGCAAACACCAAACCAGCCCTACAGGAAATATTGGCAGAGGTACTCTAAGCCAAGAGAGAGCCTAAAAGTAACAGAGCAGAAAGGAACAGAGACAATATGGTATAACAGACATACAGGCAATATAGTGGCTGTAAATTCATATCTTTCAATAGTTACCCTGAGTGAAAATGGGCAAAATGCCCCAATCAAATACACAGAGTATCAAAATGGATTAAAAAAACAAAACAAAACAAAACAAGACCCATCACTAAGCTGTCTGCAAGAAATTCATTTTTGACCCAAAGACACCTCCAGATTGAAAGTGAGAGAGTGGAAAACAATTTACCATACTAGTGGATATCAAAAGAAAGATGGAGTGACAATTCTTATATGAGGTAAATTAGATATTAAGCCAAAGACCATAATAATGATGAGGAAGTACACTATATCATACTTAAAGAGTCTGTCCAACACGATCTAACAATTTTAATATCTATACTTCTAACATGAGAGCAACCAGTTATATAAACCAACAAATAACTAAATCAAAGAAACACATCAACAATAATATAATAATAGTAAGGGACTTTAACACCCCCCTCACTGAAATGGACAGACAGATCATCTAAGCAACAGATCAACAAGGAAATAAAGGATTTACTTTTTTAAAAAGATTGTATTTATTGATTTGACAGAGAAACACAGCTAGAGAGGGAACACAAGCAAGAGAGTTTAGAGAGGGAGAAGCAGGATTCCCACTGAGCAGGGAGCCTGATGCAGGGCTTGATCCTGGAACTCCAGGATCATGACCTGAGCCGAAGGCAGAAGCTTAATGACTGAGCCACCCAGGTGCCCCAAAATAAAAGCTTTACACTTGATCTTGCCAAAAGGCCGAGAAGCGATCCAAAATAAAAGCTTTAAACGACACACTGGACCAGATGGACATCACCGATATATTTAGAATATTCCATCTCAAAGCAACAGAATACACATTCTTCTCTAAAGCACATGAAACAGTCTCCAGAATAGATCACATCCTGGGTCACAAATCAGGTCTCAACTGGTACCAAAATATTGGGATCAATCCCTGCATATTTTCAGAGCACAATGTTTTGAAACTAGAACTTAACCACAAGAGGAAAGGTGAAAAGAACTCAAATACATTGAGGCTAAAAGGCATTCTACTAAAGAATGAATGGGTCAAGCTGGAAATTAAAGGAGAATTTTTTAAAAATCATAAAAACAAAAAAACAAAACAAAATCATAAAAACAAATAAAAATGATAACACAACTGTTCAAAATCTTTGGGAAACAGCAAAGGCAGTCCTGAGAGGAAAGTATATAACAATACAAGACTTTCTGAAGAAACAAGAAAGGTCTCAACTATACAACTGAACCCTACACCTAAAGGACCTGGAGAAACAACAGTGAAGAAAGCCTAAACCCAGCAGGAGAAGATAAATAATAAAGATCAGAACAGAAATCAATGAAACAGAAACCAAAAGAACAGTGGAACAAATCAACAAAACTAGGAGCTGGCTCTTTGAAAGAATTAACAAGATTAACAAACCCCTGTCCAGACTTATAAAAAAGAAAAGATAAAGGACCCAAATTAATAAAATCTTGAATGAAGGAGGAAAAGGTCAAAATCAACACCAAAGAAATAACAAACAATTATAAGAACATATTATCAGCAACTATACACCAACAAATTTGACAATCTGGGAGACATAGATGCATTCCTAGAGACATATAAACTACCAAAACTGAACCAGAAAGAAATAGAAAACCTGAATAGACCCATAACCAATAAGGAGATTGACGCAGTAATCAAAAATCTCCTAACAAAAAGAAACCAGGGCCAGATGGCTTCCGAGGGGAATTCAATCAGACATTTAAAGATGAATTAATACCTATTCTCCTGAAACTGTTCCAAAGAATAGAAATGGAAGGAAATCTTCCAGACTTATTTTATCAGGCAAGCATTACCTTGATCCCAAAACCAGGTAAACACCCCCATCAAAAAGGAGAATTACAGACCAATATCCCTTATAAACTGGATGCAAAAATTCTCACTAAAATACTTGTCAATAGCATCCAGCAGTACATTAAAAGGATTATTCACCATGACCAAGTGGGATTTATTCCTGGGATGCAAGTTTGATTCAATATCCACAAATCAATCAATGTGATACAATATATTAAGAAAATAAAGAACAATATGATACTCTCAGTAGATGCTGAAAAACCATTTGACAAAGTACAGCATCCTTTCTTGATCTTGTAGGGATAGAAGGTACATGCCTCAATATCATAAAAGCCATCTATGAAAAACCCACAGCAAATATTATTCTCAATGGGGAGAAACTGAGAACTTTGCCCCTAAGGTCAGGAACATGGCAGGTCTGCCCATTATTACCACTGCTATTCAATATAGTACTAGAAGTCCTAGCTTAAGCAATAAGATAACTAAAAGAAATAAAGGGCTTCCATATTGGCAAAGAAGTCAAACTTTCATTCTTTGCAGATGATATGATACATTATGTGGAAAACCCAAAAGACTCCACTCCAAAGATGATAGAACTCATACAGGAATTCAGGAAAGTGTCAGGATATAAAATCAATGCACAGAAATCAGTTGCATTTCTGTACACCAACAAGACAGAATAAAGAGAAATCAAGGAGTCGATCCCATTTACAATTGCACCCAAAACCATAAGACACCTAGGAATAAACCTAACCAAAGAGGCAAAGAACCTGTATTCAGAAAACTATAAAGTACTCAGGAAAGAAATTGAGGAAGACATAAAGAAACGGAAAAATGTTCCATACTCATGGATTGGAAAAACAAATATTGTGAAAATGTCTATGTTATCTAGAGCAATCTACACATTTAACACAATCCCTATAGAAACAGCATCAATTTTTTTTCCAAAAAATGGAACAAATAATCCTAAAATTTACATGGAACCAGAAAAGACCCCGAATAGCCAGATGAATGTTGAAAAAGAAAACCAAAGTTGGTGGCATCACAATTCCAGACTTCAAGCTCCATTACAAAGCTGTAATCATAAGACAGTATGATGCTAGCACAAAAACAGACACATAAATCAATGGAACAGAATAGAGATCCCAGAAATGGACCCTTAAATATATGGTCAAGTCATCTTCAACAAAGCAGGAAAGAATGTTCAATGGAAAAAAGATAGTGTCTTCAACATATGGTGTTTGGAAAAAATGGACAGCCACATGCAGAAGAATGAAACTGGACCATTTCCTTACACCACATGCAAAAATAGACACAAACTGGATGAAATACCTCAATGTGAGATAGAAATCCATCAAAACCCTTGAGGAGAACAGAAGAATCAACCTCTTCAACCTCAGCCACCGCAACTTCTTCCTAGAAACATCACCAAAGGCAAGGGAAACAAGGGCAAAAATGAACTATTGAGACTTCATCAAGATCAAAAGCCTTTGCACAGCAAAGGAAACAGTCAACAAAACCAAAAGACAACTAACAGAATGGGAGAAGATATTTGCAAATGACATAACAGATCAAGGGTTAGTATCCATAGTATAGAAGTATAAAGAACTTCTCAGACTCAACAGCCAAAGAACAAATAATCCAATCAAGAAATGGGCAGAAGACATGTACAGATATTTCTGCAAAGAAGACATCCAAATAGTCAACAGACACATGATAAAAATGTGCAACATCACTCAACATCAGGTAAATACAAATCAAAACCACAGTCAGATATCACCTCACACCAGTCAGAATAGCTAAAATTAACAAGTGAGGAAATGACAGATGTTGGCAAGGAGGTGGGGGAAAAGGGAACCCTCTTACACTTGGCAGGAATATAAGCTGGTTCAGCCAATAGTACGGAGATTCTTCAAAAAATTGAAAATATAGCTACCCTACGACCCAGCAATCACACTACTGGGTATTTACCCTAAAGCTACAAACGTAGTGATCTAAAGGGGCACATGCACCCAAAAGTTTATAGAAGCAATGTCCACAATGGCCAAACTATGGAAAAAGTCTAGATGTCCATTAACATATGAATGGATAAGGAAGATGTGGTGTGTGTGTACACACACACACACACACACACACACACACACACACACACACACAAAATGGAATACTATGCAGCCAGCAAAAAGAATGAAATCCTGCCATTTGCGATGATGTGGATGGAACAGGAGGGAATTGTGCTGAAAAAAATAAGTCAATCAGAAAAAGACAATTATAATATTATCTCTGATATGAGGAATCTGAGAGGCAGGGTGGGGGGCCATGCAGGATAGGGTGATTGGGTTATGGACATTAGGAAGGGTATGTGCTATGGTGAGTGCTGTGAATTGTTTAAGACTGATGATTCACAGACGTATACCCCTGACACAAATAATACATTATATGTTAATAAATTTAAAAAAAATAGGAGAGAGAAACAAGTTGATTCAAGAAAAAAATGTGATAATGGGCCAATGTAGGACCTAGGAAATTGCCTTGGTATACCTGTAATGAAGAGTCTATTTTGGTTCTACCACTCACATTATTAAGATGTTTATTTGTAAAATATGCAAATTAATATCTGTTTATAAAACTTAATAGGATTATGATACTCAATTCTGATGAAATAATATATACTATACTATAAATTCAGTTAGTGTGTAAGATCATAACATTATTCTTAAAGGCATTTTTCAGAATAACATTTTTTTTTAAATTCTGAGATTACAGAAAGTCTGGAAAAAAATGAAAAATCTGTATGTGTCTCCTGGATGACATTTGGAATTTTTTTAAAGCTTTTCCTATGGAAACTAATGCCATAATCTTCCGTAGTAGCTTGAGGCTTTGTTTCAAGATATTTCTCTTCATAGTTTCTTGGACTTACTCTCTGCCACTTCACTCCCCTTCATTCCTCTTCTAATGGAGTGTTTTAATTTACTTAATTTCATGTGTAATAATTTTGTTATATATTTATTATCATTACTCCAACTTTGGTTTTTATCCTCAGAATCTGAATAACCAAGAATGTTTTAATATGAAGTATCAGGTTATTATATATAGTTTTATATATATAGTTATATATATCTATATACATATATATATATATATATATGTTAGTACACCCATGGTGACAACATTTTCATAATTTGCCAATTATTTGTGACTGTCAGCTTTTAAAGACAATATTATTCAATGCTACAGAAGGAAATAAAATAATATTTCCAACTATTTCAACTTCATTAGAACTCTGAAGGGGCAGTGTCAAAACATCTGTTTAGAATATATCACTTCATGCTATTTACTCAAGGAATATTATTGTTATTATGATATTACTTGTCTTGGAATAGATGCAGATGATGTGAAACAACTATAATCCTTAATCCACGTTCTTTAAAACTTCTTTATTCCCCACTATAGTGTTCAAACCTCTTTATTTTATTAAGTAGTGACAAAGTTCCTTAGAGAATCAAGAGGCTATTAAGTCTTCAAGTCATCCGATGTTGTAAGAAACTGAATTTAAAGTTATTCACACTTTCACTCTGAGACCAAAGCCATCCAGTGACTAAGATATAAATGAATTAAAATTTACTCTCTTTCTCTCTATTCAACCCTTTTCTGCTATATCATGATACTTCAACACATGATATTTCAACACATCACTCAAAGCAGTCAATGCAAACTGGACTGAAAATGAAATGCCAGATAAAACTCTTTTTGCATTCCTGGGAATACACACTCTTTAAGGTACATCACTGAGGTCAGGAGATGTTGCAGGACAAGAAACAGTCTGGAAATTTCTTCTAAAACTCAGAGAAAGACTTCCTTGAGGGATGACTTCCAATTAGTGAAAAGAAAAACAAAATCCAGAAATGGATAATCTAATAGTTCTTTTTTTTTAATTTGAGGCCAAGAGGTTTTAGTCCTACTTGTTATCAGGTGATCACCTGTGCAGTATTGTTGAAAAATTCTGAGGAGATCCCACATAAAAAACAACCCTCCCCCACTTTCATAAACTTAAAATTCCCTTATGAGAGTTTTGTTAGTTAGAAATTAAAATACAGGAGTTGCCAGGGAGAAAGGAAACTATGTTGTTATCAATATGATAATCAGGAAATAGTGGGATTTATGATGCCTTATTATTTAGAAATTCTATAATTATGTCATCAGACCTTAGTAGAAATAAAAGTGAGAACAAATTTTGATTATAGAATAGAATGGCTCTAGGTTCCCAAAATGCACAGTATGAACAAGTTTGAAATATGAAAACAAAGGACTCAGTATCCAAAACACCTCTGTCAGTTTTACATTTTACCTAAGGCCAGTCTTTCCCCATTGCATTGAATAGTTCAATCCCATAGCACATTAGGAAAAAACTGGAAGAAATTTAGCCAACAAGTTTGGTGTTGATTACAAAAAGATTTGCTTAAAGACAGATACAAATTCAAACCCAAGATTAATAAAAGAAAAATGTTAGGAGAAAAATGTTAGGAGAAAAATTTAATAAAAGAAAAATGTTAGGAGAAGAATGTTAGGAAAAAAAGGTTTATAGAATTATCATAGTCAGTTTTGGATATAGAAGATTTCATACCAAATGAATAGGAGAAACATAAAAACAAACCAGAAATTTAAAAATGCCTCAAGCTTATTCCCACAGAATAAGGTGCTGCTCCTTACCCTTATAACCAGGGTTGTTTCTGACCTCAATTTAATTTAGCAGTGAGGATGATTCTCCTGATCCCTGAAGAATTACCCTGAACTCTACCAGACCTCATTGTCTTCCCTTAAATCAGCTTTATTTCCACTGGCACATTAGACATCCATCAACTGTGAATCTGAGCTAGTCCCTGCTTCTTCAGAGATGGAATTCTGACCTCTCCCCTACCTCCACCTCATCCCTGACCAATCATTTGAGAACAGGACAATTAAATGACATTTATATCCTTTAAATAATAATAATAATAATAATAATAATAATAATAATAATAAATTCTGAGCATTTCCAGTTTCTCTCCCCCCCGCCCCCCGTCTTCCAAGTATCCATTACTTTATATTTATTTTCTGGAACATAGCAGCGGGATCATTTATTAAGCATGGCATAGTGACTAGTGCTGTAATCTACTTTAGTGACTACTGCAGAATTCTTCTACAGTAATTTTTTTAAAGTCTGGACAAATAAGATGGAGAGAAATGCCCAGAGCAGGTGGGTGCTTAACAGTGACTTATTACTCTAGTGATGCAGCGTCTATGGGCACCTCAATGGACAGGGTGATTTCATCTCTGAGTGAGATTATTATAAAATTGCTATCATTCTGTCATGAATAATTGATCATCACACTGTTCAAAAAAACCCAGCAAATGTGATAAACAATGCAACAAATGTGACAAAGAGAGAGCTTATAGCTTATTATTTTACTGCCCATTATTTCACCATTTGTGAAGATGCCATAGGCAGAGTCACCCAATCACTGCATGAGTGTATAAACGGAATGACAAGTAAAAGATTTTAATTAAATGATTTAACCCTAACTATGCAATGGCCCCTTTGGCATTTGTGGAAATTCATGTTTGTAAGAGAATGCACAGCCCAGTGATGACTCTTGTTGGAACTGTGCAGTTTCCTTTTAATCCTTCTTCCCTTTCATCCCAGTTTTCTTCTTATAGTTGATGGGCTTTGTTACCAAGAGACTATTTTCATGTGTAATCATCAGTCCAGCTCAAGACCTAAACTACAGGGATTCCACCCAGCCATCACCCCTCAGCCCCCAAGCAAGGCCACTTACTCAAAATTTAACCTTCTTTCTTTCCATCAATCAAAACCTTAAACTCTCTCCCTGTCCTACTGTATTAATTTTTAAGAGGAAATTAATCTAATTAAATTAAATCTAGCATCAAAATCTCTGGTAAATTTCTACTGACTTGGGTAAATGAAAAAAAATATTTTTCTACAAAATTAACATGAAATGTGACAAAAACTTGCCAAGGTTCATTAATATACCTAATCGACTATTTCTGATGTCTCCTGAAAATCACACCATCGATCAGAAGAAATCACAATTCCTGGGGACTTGAAGATCTAGATAATAATATTTTAAAAATATATAATCCCATGGAAAAATAGATAAAACATAACAAAGTTTGAAAATATAATATTTTCCTAGGATTTTTTTGCAAAGGATGGAAATTTTCTTAAAAGATTGTTGGATTGATATCAGCCTCCTCTCCAAAGGCAAAGGAGACAAAAGTGAAAATAAACTTCTGGGACTTCATCAAAATAAAAAGCTTCTATACAGCAAAGGAAACAGTCAACGAAACAAAGAGGCAACCCACAGAATGGGAGAAGATATTTGCAAATGACACTACAGACAAAGGGCTGATATCCAAGATCGATAAAGAACTACTCAAACTCAACATCCAAAAAGAAGATGAACACATCAAAAAATGGGCAAGAGACATGAAGAGGCACTTCTCCATAGAAGATAAACAAATGGCTAACAGACACATGAAAAAATGTTCAGCGTCACTAGCTATCAGGGAAATTCAAATCAAAACCACACTGAGATACCACTGTACACCAGTCAGAATGGCCAAAATTAGCAAGACAGGAAACAACAAGTGTTGGAGAGGCTGAGGAGAAAGGGGAACCCTCTTACACTGTTGGTGGGAATGCAAGTTGGTGTAGCCGCTTTGGAAAACAGTGTGGAGGTTCCTTAAAAAATTACAAGTAGAGTTACCCTATGACCCTGCAATTGCACTACTGGGCATTTACCCCAAAGATACAGATGTAGTGAAAAGAAGGGCCATATGTACCCCAATGTTCATAACAGCAATGGCCACAATCGCCAAACTGTGGAAAGAGCCAAGGTGCCCATCAACAGATGAATGGATAAAGAAGATGTGATAATTATATACAATGGAATACTATGCCTCCATCAGAAAGGATGAATATCCAACTTTTGTAGCAACATGGACTGGACTGGCAGAGATTGTGCCGAGTGAAATAAGCCAAGTAGAAAAAGTCAGGTATCACATGGTTTCACTTACTTGTGGTGCATAAGGGGTAATATAAAGGACAGTAGGAGAAGGAAAGAACATGGGAAGTAGGGTAATTCGGGGAGAGAAACAAAACATGAGAGACTTTGAACACAGAAACAAACTGAGGGACCTGGAGGGAGGGGGTTGGGGGAATGGGAGAGCTTGGTGGTGGGTACCTATTGCATGGAGCACTGGGTGTGGGGCATGGGCAATAAATCTTGGAATACTGAAAAAGTAAAATAAATTTAAAGTAAAAAAAAAAAAAGATTGTTGGAAAACCATGAAAAGACTTCCCAGTTTTCTTAATATGTGACTCAACAGGAAGTAGGAAGAAATTTTTTCTGGAAAAAAGTCTAAAAATGGATGTTAAGAAAAGATAGCATGTACAACAGAGAAATAAATGAAATAAAGAAAGAGGGAGAAGCAGCAAAGAGGAAGAGAAAGGAAAGGAGAAGAGGAGCATTCTCAGTAGTTGTCTGATAAGGCATATTCCATTTACATGGGCCAAATCCATTCATAAAGTTGACTATAGGAACATTCTAAACCCCAGTTGTAAGAATTAGAACTATTTTCTAAGACTGACATGTTATAGCTTCCATAATATTCCAGTGTCAATGTGGTGCCTACAATATGTCAATCATTGTTTTAGGTACTACATCTGTAGCAATAAAGAAAAAATAAGACAGAAATCCTTGTCCTCAGATAGTATGTAATCTAGTGGGAAAGATAAATAATAACTAAGATAAAGAAGATATTTTCCAGTCATTAAACAAACAAGCAATAACAGTCCCAGAGGGAAAGTCCAGTATCCAAAGCTGCTACAATACATTACCTAAAATGTTCAGTTCCCAACCAAATATTACAAAATATGCAAAAAAGTGGGACATATGGCCCATACACTGTAAAACTGAAATGAAAAATTCACTAGAGGGGCATAACAGTACATCTGAACTGGCATAAAAAAGAATAAGTAAACTTGAAGATAAATTAGTTAATCCAAATAACAGAGAAAAAAAGAGTGAAAAAAATGAACCATCTCAGCAAAATGTTAAAACCAAAAAACACAACAAAATAAACATATTGGGAATACAAGGAGGAGAGAGAGAAAGGAGACAAAATAAGCACTCAATAAAATAACAGTCAAAAATTCTCAAATTTTGAGGTAAGCACTAACCTTATCTAGCAAACTCAATAAATTCCAAGTAGGATAAATACCAAGTGGCATATACATAAACAGACACATCATCATAGAAATTCTGAAAACCAAAGGCAATGAGAAAATCTTGAAAGTGAGATAAAAATGACTTATCATTCACATGGAGCTCCAGTAAGATTAGCAGCTGGCTTCTTTTTCAAAAACAAAACAAACAGGGGCACCTAGATGGCTCAGTCAGTTGAGTGCTGAGTCTTGGTTTCAACTCAGGTCATGATCTCAGGGTTATGAGATCAAGTCTCCCATCAAGCTTCATGCTCAGTGGGGAGTCTGCTTGAGATTTTATCCCTCTCCCTCTGTCCCTTCCCTGCTTACACTCACTCAGTGCTCTAAAATAAATAATTTTTTTTGGGGGGGGGAATAAAACAAACACTAGAAGGCAGTGGGATAAGGTATTCAGAGTGCTACACAACACTACCAACTATGAATCTTATATCCAGCAAAATGATCTTGCAAATATGAAGGTGAAAGAGAGACGTTTCTAGGTAAAAACTGACAATCTGATCCTAGTAGACCTACTTTACAAGATATATCCTATATGCCTCTGAGAAATATATGCATATGTATGCATATATGTGTGTATATATATTGATATAGAGAGTATATATCCTTATGTATATGTGTACACACACAGAGATATTCTAATTAGATTATAATTATATGAGAAAGAGAGAGAGATGTACAAAAAAAAAAAAAAAATTGGCTCACATGGTTATGGAGGCTGGCAAGTCCCAAGATCTGAAGAGTGAGTCAGCAAGCTGCTGACACAGCAGAACTAAGGATTTAGTTCCAGTCTAAGTGAACGGCTGGCATAGTTCCAGCCCAAAGGCTTGCGGGCTAGTGCCCTAGGAAGAGTTCATGTTTCAGTGTAGGTTGAAAGCAAGAAAAACAAAAAAACTGAAAAACAATATTCAAATTCAAAGTATGTCAGGCAGGAAGAATTCTCTCTCAGTCAGTGAAGGGGCAACCTAAGTTCTGTTCAGGCTTCAAATGATTGAATGGGGACCACATGCATTAGAAAGGGAAGTCTGTTTTGCTCCCTTTGCCAACTGAAATGTTACTGTCATTCAATAACACCCTCACAGAAACACTCAGAATAATGTTTGACCAAATTTCTGGGCATCCCATGGCCCAGGAAAGTTAATGCATAAAATTAACTGTCATAACATATAACAAATGAAATGATTTAATTAGCAATCACAAAATTACCCACTAAGAAAAGCTCAGGTTCAGATAGCTTTGCTGGTAAATTGTAACATTTAAAAAAGAATTAAAACCAATTCTTCACAAGCTCTTCCAAAAAGTAGAAGGAACACTTCCTAAATCATTCGGAGGCTAGGAATACTCTGATACCAAAATAAGACCACATATCATATGATTTCACTTACATGAAATGTCCAGAATAGGAAAACAGAGACAGAAAGTAGATTAGTAGTTGATTTGAAAGAGAAGGCTGGGTAGATAATAGTTATAGGGTATAGAGTTCATTTTTGTAGTGATGTTCTCAACTGGATGTTCTAAAATTATGATGATGGTTACACATATTTGTAAACATAATAAAAACACTGAATTATGTACTTTAAACAGGTAAAGTGTATGGTATAAATTATTATTCAATAAAGCTTCTAAGAAAAAGAGAAAAGAGATGCTGGGTTGATGTCCTTGTTAGAAACATGAAAAGACACCCATAGAAATGAGAGGAAAGCAGAGATCAGGTGTGCATGTGTGATGGCAGGAGCTTGTGAATCAGATCTCCCAAAGCTCCCTGCATATGCTGCTGATGCTCAGGGCTGCTGGTATAGAGCAACTTTTTCTCCAAGATGGGTTTTGCTCATACTTTCCCTAAGGTCTCCCAATATTTGATATCAGAACTTGGGCACTGTACGCCCTATATTTCAAAGGGAAACCCGTGGCTCAGCCTCAAGACCTAACTGTGTATTAATATCATCTCAAGAGGCCTCCCTGCTGAAGTAAGTCATTCAGAAAGGGATGAAATACCATGTGATCTCTTCCAGCATAATATGCTCCCCCTCTATAAGTACTTAGAACATTTAGAGCATGCCTGCATTATAACCTACTCTATTACTTATTTGGAGAAATATATGTATTGTCTCCAGCTCTGTTTTTCTCAAATGAAAAATGAAAATAATGATAGAGTCCATTTCATGGGTTTCAGTGAAGATTCAATTAAATAATACATATAAAGTACTTTTAAAAGTACATGGTCCACTGAAAGTGCAGAAAGAAAACCTTTGCTGTTATTACTCTAATAACAGTAGTTAACAAGTGATGAATAACCAGTTGTTATCTGGTGGGGCAGGGGAAATCCCTGAATGTGAAGTACAACTTAACTATAGTGTCACTTAATCATGTGTCTTAAGACTCAGAGTTTGGCCTGCACTATCCAATAATTTTATATTATTGCATAAAGCATTAGAATAATCCTGAATTTAATATGTAGATGCTAGATATGTAGATAACTAGACCATGTACTTAACACATTGCATGATACCTTCAAGGTTCAACTGGTTCTCAACAGCATAGCTGACACACACACAAAAAATGGTTTAAATTCAAAACAATTAGATGATATTTTTAAAATGCAACAATATGATGAAAACTTGGCAACAGTGTGCAATAGTAGAAAAGCAACAAATCTTCTGGCAGGTGTATGGGTCTGAATTCTGTCTTTATCGGTTACAAGCTGTGAAATATAGGCAATTTAATTTGCTCAGTCTCTTCACCTGAAAGCAGATGTAACCAAAAGTGAATTACCCTTCTCAGTCTCTGGAGGTTGCTTACACAAGATGCTAGTTCCCTCTTCCTCACAGACAATAATAATAGTAATAATAATTAGTAGTATAGTTATAACTGTCGTGAAAACTTTCAGCTGCAAGAAACAGAAAACCCCACTAATGTGGCTGAAACATGTAAGGCATAAGCATATCTGTTTCACTGAATAGAAATTCCAGGACCAGACCTCCCAAGGATGGTTTTGTGTGTTAACCATACCTTTAAATACATGAGCTCCTTCTATTTTCCCAGCTCTCAACCCTAGCATGTAGTTTTCATCCACTACAGTGCAAGATACATACAGCATCTCCAGCATCAGATCTCTGCTCCCAGGCAGAAAGAAGGGGAAGGACAGGGGAGGGGCATGGCAGTCAAGCCTATCCATTCTACAGAACATGCCGAAGAACCTAGAGACATTGCCTTACAGTGCCCTGGGGGAAAACTCAACAGGCTAGAAGGTGGCCAGGGCATAGTGCGAGCTGAGAGAGCGCTGTTGAATCAACCAACCAAAAACAGTCGGAAGCATCTCACATACATTAATTCATTTAGTCCTCACACTGAGGAATCTGAAGCACAGAGTAATTAAGTCACTTGTCAAAGACCACGCTCAGGACAATAGCTGGTAAGTATAGTGCCCAGTCCAAATTCAAGAGTTCCCCCTCTTCCTCTTTGTTGACCCAGTCTTAAATCAAGGTTTATGTCTCAGAAATTAGACTTCAGGCTGCACTTTTATTCCTCTTTGAATCCTTGGCCGAGGAGACTTTGTGCAGCACACATCTTTACAACTGTATATGGGAGCCTGGTTCACACTGGGCCAGTGGAGCCAAAATTTACTTGAGAGTTTGGATATCAGAATGACCTTCCTCCTCCACATACTTCAGCCACCATTCTAAGTTTATGAATGAAGAAAGCAGAGGAGCATACTTTAAGGCAATGTCATCTGGCCCAAGGAATAGGAAAAACTAATTCAGAACTTCTGCTACATCCTAATATTGTTATCAATATATAATGATGGTGCTATGGCCGTAATTTTCAGTACAGGCACATGGGAGGCAAATTCTGGATCAAAGGCTGAGCAACATTTGGGACTGAAACCTATCTACCTAATAATGTAAAGCAAACAACAGTATGTTTATGAGTATGAGGAATACTTGAAAAAATATAATTGTATATGATTAAATTATACAGCATGATGATTTGATACACATATACATTGTGGAAGGACTACCAAGATCAAAGTAATTAATACATCTATCATTTCACTTAGTTAAAATAGGCAACTATATGTGTGTGGTATGAATACTTAATTTGCTCCCAACAATTATCAAGTATACATTACTGTATTATTAACTCTAGTCACCATGCTATACATTAAAGCCTCAGAACTTATTCCTTTTATATTTGAAAATGTGTGTCTTTTGACCTGTATCTCCTTATTTCCCCCTTCCCCTAACCCCTGGGAGTGACCATTCTGTTTATGCAAAATTGAGGTTTCTGGGGACTTTTTGTGTTTTATTTAGAGTCCACATAAATGATACCATAGAGTATTAGTCTTTCTAGATTATTTCTGTTACTATTAATGTCCTCAAGATTCATCCCCATGGTCACACATGGCAGAATTTCTTTTTTGTGTGTGGCTAAACAATATCCCATTATATATGTTCATCTATTTCACATTTTCTTTATCCTTTCATACTTTGAAGGACATTTACATTGTTTACATACCTTGGCTATTGTGAATAATGCTGCAATAAACATGAGTGTGCAGGTATTTCTTGTGGACACTGATTTAAATTCCTTTGGATATGTACCCTGGAATATGATTGCTGGATCATATGGTAGTTCAATTTTTAATTTTTTGAGGAACTGCCATACTGCTTTCCATAATGGCTTCTCCATTTTATATTCTCAACGGTTTCCACATCCATATCCTTGCCAAGCACTTGTTATTCTTGTATTTTTGACAATAGCCATCATGATAGGTGGGAGGTGATGTTTCATTTTCATTTTGATTTGCATCTCCTTGATAATTAATGATACTGAAAACCTTTTTATATACTTATTGACTATTTGTATGTCTTCTTTGGAAAAATATCTATTTGGTTGCCTTTGCCCATTTTTAATGGGATTATGTGCTTTTTTTTTTGCTATTGAGTTATATGAGTTATTTATATATTTTGGATCAGATTATCAGATATATGTCTTGCAAATATTTTCTCCCATTTTGTAGGTCACCTTTTCAATTTATTGTTTTCTTTGCTGTACAGAAGCTCTTTGGTTTAATGTAGTTTCATTTATTTATTGTAGAATAGAGATCCCAGACATAAACCTATTCATATGTAGTCAACTAATTTTTTTCAAGTGTGCCAACAATATGCAATGAGGAAAAGAATGTCTCTTCAATAAATGGTGTTTGAAAACCTGGATATCCATATACAAAAGAGTGAAACAGGATCCCTGTCTTACACCTCTCCAAAAATTAACTTGAAATTGATCAAAGACTTAAATATAAGTCATAAAACCATAAAAGTCCTAGAAGAAAACATAGCTAAAAGATCCTTGACATTAGTCTTGGCACAATTTCTTGAATGAGACATCAAAAGAATAGGCAACAAAAGCTTAAAAAAAAAAACAAAAACAAAAAAAACCAAACCATTACTGTCTTGGAAGCTATAAGGAGAACGTTCAAGGGGAGGAGGTGCCAAGCCTTCTAAGGTATGCATGAATACATGTCAGAGCTCTGTTCAAGAGTGCAGCTTATTACCAGAAGGTAATAAACCGGTCTGAATTCTGTATTTAAGCCAATGTAGAAGAGAAGAAAAGAGAAAAATCACAGGAACAAAGCTATGGTGGGGGAAGGGGAGTGATTTTTCAGGGGAAACAATACCCAGAGCCAGAAATGCAAAGAAAACCATAAGCTTCCCACAGACTTGTAACAAATTTGGAGAAAGGTAGAACCTCTTGCAGAACCTGAAATGGGGGGGGATCAATCCATTATATAAGTGCATAAATGCATTTCAAATGAAGAGAGACATGGTTGACACCTGGCTGGCCTAGATATGACAATAATGCCTATTTTTAAGATTACTTTAAGCATCAACCAATAAAGTGCTTTATAAACAGCAAATTGCTACATAGGTGTTAATTACTATTGCTGCTTTCTTTTTCTTTATTGTTATTAGTTTTGCAAGCATTTAGCTCAGAGCCTTGCATACTGTAAGTTCTTGCCTATTATAAATGCAATTATTTACCGGCTGTCTGGATGTTTTTGGAAAAGAAAAACTGACCTATTTGTCTAGTCTCCTTTCCCCCAAATTCTAGCTCCAAGAGGAGAAACAAAAACTGACAATTCCCAAGAGATGAAACTTGCTAAAGGGACAGGCCATAGACCACACAAAAGAAAGCTGCTTGAAGGGGCTTACTCCGTCTGTTTACAAGAAGAGCATGCATCCTGATTGTAATAAGTGAGCTTGGAGGGCTAGACAGGCTCTTTAATCTCAGAAATGACACTGTGAACTCCAGTTCACCTGCTCGATTTATTTACATTGCTTTTGCCCGCTAACAAATCCAACTCTCCATCAGATTAATCAACATTTATCAGCCAGCGGCGGGAGCATCATTTCATAACGTAAGTAAAATAGAGAGGGGGTGAAATGGAATAGAGAGAGAATAAAACTCCCATTACTCTGTGGCTATTTTATTCTCTATGTATTTTATTCACATAATGAATGATGTACTTCTGGCTTTAACAGCATAGCAACCCTGGGTTTTGTTTGTTTAATGTTTTCTCGCCAGGGACTGTGCAATTCAATAGCATATGCACAGCAGGCTAAAGGAGAAGGATTGTCAAGTCTGAGTTTTGAGGTTTAAGATTGCTCAAAATAAACCAAAAGGTGGGTTAACACCAAGCTGTCCAGAGTCTGGTGTTGTTAGTTCAAATAAACTGCCACCAATCAACCAAGTAATTTGTCTCTGTGTTGCTTCATTTACTACTGTAAATGAATCATTCATTTATTCGGTCTTTTAAATAATCCAGTACCAACCATGTATCAGAAGCTGCTCTGGATGCTAAAGATGTAGCAATGAACAGAACACAGTTCCAATGCCCATGGAGTTTACACCTAAGGGGGGATTATAAACAATAGCAAATAAATGTATAATAAAAATTTCACATAGTAATAGGTATTACAGTAAAAAATAAAGTGAGCTATGAGAACAGAAACAAAGAGTGCTATTTTGGATAGGATAGCCCGAAGGCTGCTCTGAGGTGATATTGCAAAAGAAATTTGAATCAAGTGAAAGAATCAGGCATTTGAGTATCTGAGTGAAGTGCTTTCCAGATGGAAGGCAAAACAACTGAGGAACTGGGAATCTAGTGTTGCTGGAGAGAAGTGAATAAGGGGAAGAATAGTAAGAGAACCTGTCAGAAATGTAACACTGGGTTATATCATGTAAACTTATGCAACAGTAGGAATTTGAAAGTGGTAAGAATTCGGTAGAAATTAAAAAAAAAAATCATGATATTATTTTGCCCTTGACCTTACCACACCAGGACAGAAATCTGATTTGTAATTATTTTTTTCAAGTGAAGCATTGATGCTGCCCAGGTTACCAATATTTTAATGATGCTGTTGGTGATGATAATATAATAGGGCATGTAGTAACTGATTAGTTGGTCAATAATAACTGAGTTAGTAACAAATAACCTTTTAGGTGAAGTAAAGAGAGAAGTGTGTCATTCATATGAAACCCAGTGAATTATCACCAAATGAAAACACAGCCAAATGAAGAAACTGAACATTACTGACATCCAGGTCTCACTTTCTGCACACGCCTCCCATCTCAACAGAGTAAACAACTCTCCTATCTTCTAATAGCATTTACCACTACTGCCTATTTTCAAAATTCTATTTTTGCACGCAATAGCTGTTCATTTTTATTAGTGTTGTAGAATCAGTTGTAAATATACCAGATTTATTTATTCATTATAAAACAAGGATGTTTCTAGTTTACTGCTATTAAGCATTGTGTTGTATGAATATTCTTGTACTTGTCTATTGGTGCACACTTTTCTGTTGGGTGTATACTAAGAGGGAATTACTGGGTCATAGTGTATATAGTTACGATTTAGTAGAAAATGTGAATATCTTTTCAAAGTGAGAGTACCAGCTTACACTCTGACCAGCCACTGTAGTGATGCCGCACCGCAGTCTTAATGTGCCTTTCTTGGTTGACTAATGAGATAAAGCACTGGGTTACATGTTTATTGACAATTTAGATAACCTCTCTTGTGAAATACCAGATTCTCCTGCCCATTTTTTTTTCTGAATTGTATTTCCTTTAACAATGGGAAGTTCTTTATATATTTTGTATATATGCTTATGTGTTACTGAATAACTTTTCTTGGCTTTGTGACTGTGACTTTGTTATTATGTATTTAAATAATCTCTGCACCCAACATGGGGGAGAGGTTCGGACTCACAACCCCAAGATCAAGAATCATATATTCCTCTGATTGAGCTAGCCAGACACCCCATATTTTTTACTTTCATAAAATTGTCTTTCCATGATCAGAAATTCCTGATTTTAATCTAGTTAACTTTAGCAATCTTTTCATTTAGAGTCTGTTGTGATTTGTTTGAGAAACCCTTACCTATCCCAGTTCATGAGGATATTCAGATACATTATAAAATTTTATTTAACTTTCACAATTATATATTGAGATCTTGTTAGTTTCAGTCTTTTTTTTACCCCTACAGATATCTACTCGAACCAATGAAATTTATGGGGAAGAATGCCTTTCCAACTCTTTTGTAGTGCCATTTTTGTTGTAGGAGCTATTTTTAAGTCTATTTATGGGTTATTTCTGGCTTTATATTCTGTCTATGATATTAATTACTATCCTTACAGTAACTCCAGTCTTAAGTATTAAAGATTTTATTAAGTTTTAATAAGTGGTAGTTTTTTTTCTTTTTCAATATTGTCTTAACTCTTCTTGTCCTCTTGTTCATATAATTTTTAACAGATTTTTAAAGCAGTGTTAGATTCCTAGCAAAATTTAAAGATATAGAAATTTCCTACATCTGCCTTTACATATGCATAGCCTCCTTATCAAAATTCCACATGAGAATGGTACATTTGTTACAATAAATACACCTACACTGGCACATAATTGTTATTCAAAATTTATATTTTATGTTAGGGTCCAATGTTAATATTGTGACATGTATCCACTATTTTAGTATTATACACAGTAGTTTCACTGTCCTAAAGATCCCCTCTGCTCTGCCTATCCACCCACTCCCTTCTCTCAGACTTCTGGCAACCACTGATCATTTTACTATGTAGAGTTTTGCCTTTTCCAGAGTGTCATATATTTGGAATTACACAGTTTTTAGCCTTATAGATTGACTTCTTTCACTTCGTACTATGCATTTCCAGCTCCTCTGTCTTTTCACGGCTTAAATTTAGATTTATAGTCTATTCTGAGGGGGTGTGTGTGAGAGAGAGACAGACAGGCAGACAAGGACATAAGGTATGTTTCTGGGTCCAGATTCACTTTTTTGCATGTGGATATTAAGTTGCTCTAGCACCATTTGCTGAGAGAACTAGCTCTGTTTTTTCTCTTTTTTCAATAAACCTTTACTATATTTTTGGAGCCTATTTCTGGACTTTCTCTTCTGTTCCATTAATCTGTCTCATATTTTGTCAATATCATATTTCTATTTTTTCCATTTTAACCATTTTATTTTTAAATTAACATATAATATATTATTTGTTTCAGGGGCACAGGCCTGTGATTCATCAGTCTTATATAATACTCAGTGCTTTTTACAACACATATCCTCCCCAATGTCCATTTTCCAGTTCCCCCATCCCTCAACCCCCTGTCCCTCTAGCAACCCTCAGTTTGTTTCCTAAGACCAAGAGTCTTTTATGGTTTTTCTCCCTCTCTGTTTTCATCTTGTTTCATTTTTTCCCTCTCTTCCCCTATGATCCTCTGCCTTATTTCTTAAATTCCACATATCAGTGAGATATGATAATTATCTTTCTCTGATTTACTTATTTTGCTTAGCATAATACCCTCTAGTTCCACCCACATCGTTGCAATTAGCAAGATTTCAAATTTTTGATGGCTGTGTAATATTCCATTATCTGTATCACATCTTCTTTATCTGTTCAACTGTTTATGGACATCTGGGGTCTTTACATAGTTTGGCTATACTCTCTTGATAACTGTAGTTTTATAGTAATTCTTAAAAGTTCAGAGTGTCAGTCCTCTGACTTAATTTTCCATTATTGTGTTAGCTGTTCTTGGTCTTTTGCCTCTGTGAACTTTAGAATCAACTTATCAATATCCACAAAATAACTTAGGGATTTTTATTGGAATTTCACTGAATCTACAGATCAAGTTGGGACCAACTAACATCTTAACAATATTGAGTCTTTCTATCCATGAACATGGAATATTTCTTCATTTATTTAGTTCTTTGGTTTCTTCACCAGTTTTATTATTTTCCTCATATATATCTTGTACACTTTTTGTTAGATTTAGATGTAACAATTTAACTTTTTGAGTACTAATGTAAATGGTACTGTGTTTTAATTTCAAATTCTACTTGTTTAGTTCTGGTATATAGCAAAGTGACTTTCCTTTTTCAAAAAAAAAAAGATTTTATTTATTTGAGACAGAGATAATGAACAATCACAGGGGCAGGGGCAGAGGGAGTAGTCCTCACTCCTTAATGAGCAGGGAGCTCAACATGGGGCTCAATCCCAATACTCTGAGATTATGAACCGAGCTGAAGGAAGCCACCCAACTGAGCCACTCAGCTGTCCTGAAAGTGACTTTTCTATATTAATTGTGTATCCTGCAAACGTGCTATAATTACTAATTAATTACAGGAGTTTTTGATTCTTTCCAGTTTTCCAAATAGATAATCATGTCATTTACAAAGACAGTTTTTATTTCTTCCTTCCAAATCAGTATAACTGTATTTCCCTTTCCTGTCTTACTGCATTAGGTAAGACTTCCAGTATCATGTTGAAAAACACAGTAGTGAGAGGGAACATTTTTGCCTTGTTCCTGATCTTAGTGGGAAAACTTATAGTTTCTCACCATTAAGTATGATACTAGCCACAGCTTTTTGTACATGTTCTTTATCAAGTTCAGGAAGTCCCCTCTATTCCTACTTTGCTGAGAGTTTTTATCATGAATGAATGTTGATATTGTGAAATATTTTGTCTGCACCCATTGATATGATTATGTGATTTTTCTTTAGCCTGTTGATATAATGGATTAGATTGAACCTGCCCTGTATACCTGGAATAAATCCTACTTGTCAGGTGTATAGTTCTCTTTATACATTGTTAGATTGGTTTGCTAATATGTTCTTTTTTTAAAAAAGATTTTATTTATTTATTTGACAGAGAGAAACACAGCTAGAGAGGGAACACAAGCAGGGGGAGTGAGAGAGGGAGAAGCAGGCTTCCCACTGAGCAGGGAGCCTCATGAGGGGCTCGATCTTCAGACTTCAGGACCATGACCTGAGCCGAAGGCAGACGCTTAACGACTGAGCCACCCAGGCCCCCGCTAATATGTTCTTGAGGATTTTTGTATCTGTGTTCATGAGAGATACTCGTCTGTAGTTTACTTATAATGTCTTTGTCTGGTTTTGTTATTAGGATGATATCAGCCTCATGGAATAATTTAAGAAGTATTCTCTCTGCTTCTGTATTATCTTTTATTTTCTGTGGTTTGAAAATTATATACCTAGGTGTCATTTTTTTGTTTTTGGTATTATTTTTGAACTTGTCTTGTTTGGTGTTCTCTGAATTTCCTCAATCTGTGTTTGGTGTCTGACATTTGGGGAAATTACCAGACATTTTGCTTCAAATATTCCTTCTGTTCCTCTCACTCTTTCTTCTGGTTTCCCATTATACATATGTTACACATTTTGTAGTTGTTCCACAGTTCTTGAATGTCTTCCTTATTCTCTTCT
The DNA here is from genome assembly GCA_004023965.1 of Spilogale gracilis. NCBI lineage: Eukaryota > Metazoa > Chordata > Mammalia > Carnivora > Mephitidae > Spilogale > Spilogale gracilis. The sequence continues at coordinate 50,364 of PITA01005207.1, read as the reverse complement.
TCTTCGTCCTCCTCTTTCCTTCTCCTCCTCCTACTCATCTTCCTCTCCCACCTCCTTCCTTCTTTCTTCTTTTTCTTTTATATTATTTTTCCCTCTCTTCCTGTTTGGGAAGTTTCCATTGACATATTCTCAAGTTCACAGATTATTTCCTCAACCATATCCAGACTGTTAATGAACCCATAAAAGGCAGTCTTATTTATGCTATAGTGTTTTTTAAATCTTTCATGTTTTTGAAATTCTTTCTTAGAATTTCCATGTGTTTATATTGTCCATCTATTATTGCATACTGCCTCTTAGAGCCCTTAGCCTATTAACAATAGTTGGTTTTAAATTCCCTAGTCTGGTGATTCCAATATCCCTGCCATATCTGGCATCATTATTGAATTTTTTTCAAATATCTTTGTTGCACCTGTTGAGATGATCATGTGTCCCACCTCTCCACCCCCTACACATTTAATCTGCAAATATGTAATATGCTGACTGGTTTTTCTTACATTAAACCAACCCTGAATTTCTAGAACTAAATATAACTTGTTTGTGATGCATTTATATAAATTGGATTTTATCATTAATGTTTTATTTAGGATTTTAAATCTATATTCATGAGACTGTTATTTTAAATTTCTTTTAATTCACTGATAATCCAATCTGATATTAGAGATTTCTTTATGAATAAATTTTCTTTCAAATTCTTAGATTTTGGTTTTCCTCTTATGTAATATGCATTATTTTATTTTTTCCTTTAGAAATACTATCTCTTTTATTTTTTTTATTTCCATAAAGTTTATATTTTTATCATCATCCTAAAATATGTCAGATCTAAATCATGTTACCATTTCCATTAATATTGTTTGGGTTTTTTTTCCCCAATGATTTTATTTATTTATTTCACAGAGAGAAACACAGCTAGAGAGGGAGCACAAGCAGGGGGAATGAGGGAGGGAGAAGCAGGCTTCCTGCCAAGAAGGGAGCCCAGTGCGGGACTGGATCCCGAGATTCCGGAATCTTGACCTGAGCCAAAGTCAGATGCTTAATGACTGAGCCACCCAGGCACCCCTCTTTGTACTTTCTCTTTTGTATTTTTAGTCTCCTCAGAAATTTATCAATTTAACTTTTTTACATAAACCAGTTTTTGAGTTTTTTAAAAATATCTCCAATATATTTTCTATATTAGTTTCTTTTTAATTTTTATTATTTTTCTCATCCTTCATTTATATTTAATTGTTCTCTTTATGAATGTTCAGCTCATTGATTTTCATTTATTCTTTTTTTCTTAATATATACATGTAAGGGTATGAATTTACCTATGGGTTATCATTAGCTTTAATGGGTTATCATTGATCGGATATATCATATTTCATCATTCAATTTGAAAATATATAAGGTGGTTTTTTTTCTGCTAGTTTAAATTCACTGTCATCATATAACATATTCTTTGTGATTTCTAACCCATTAACATTTGTTGAGATTTGCTTTGTGGCCTATTTATACTGTTATATTTTAAGACATATTTCAAATGTATTCTGAATTACTGACTACAATATTCTGTATAATGCAAACAGATCAGAGAGTGATTTACTGGCGTGAGCAAACTGGCGCCAGAATTTGCCTGAGTTTTATTAACAACATAAAACTAGGAACAAGAGAAAAAGCCTATACAGTTCAAGGAAGTTTGAATCATAGATCCCAGCATAAAACTAGGATATCTGAAGGGCAATACATTCATTGGTTAATTAGGAAACCAAAATGCTTGCCCACATATGCACAAAACAAAACAAAACACAAAAAACCTAAAATTATGATTCTCTTACTTTTGCTTTCATATGGAGCAGGAAAATAATTTAAAAGGGAGGGAAATATTCTTTTCACATGAGTTTAAGAATGAACTTCACATTCATAATTCACTAAATGAACAAGAAACCATTCCATTATGCATGAGGATCAGCAGCAACAAGAATATACTAATCAGATCTGCAAAAATGACAGATACTAAAATTATAATGTTAAAACATAAATATGCTTAAAAGTTAAAGAAATAAAATAGAGGGTACAAAGTGTCATGAATAAACTGCAGGATTTTAAAATTGATGACATATTGGCAAAGGATCAAATGGATGTTGTAGAAATTAAAAACATGATCACTGAAATCTAAAATTCAGGGGAAGGTTAAAACAGCTGTTTAGACACAGATGAAAAGAGGATTAATAAACTGAAAGAATCTGAAGAAATTACCCAATTAGAGAAAAGAAAAACACAAAACAGGCATTAAGAGAGAATGAATGGAATGAAGTATCTCACATGCATGTGACTGGATTTTCAGATAAAGACAATAAGGAAGAAGTAATATTACAGAGATACTAGCTGAGAACTTTTCTTAATTATTTAAAGGCACTGAATATTGGAGGATTCAATTAATCTTTGGCAAGAAAAATGGAAATATATTTATGTCACAGAAAAACTATAGAACATCAAATTTACCATAATTTTATAGTTATGATATTGTGGTATTGTCATAGAGATATACATAAACAGAATAAAGACCTCAGAAATATATGCACATGTATAGGAAAACTTTATAATTGATGAGTCTCCTACTAAATAAAAAAAAGGCAAACATCCTAAAGAGAAGTAGGCAAAAGATATAAAGTTACTGTTATAAATAAGTATTTAAGAGGAAAAATAAATGACTAATAAATATAAAAACAACAAATATTTTCAAACTTAGTAAATAGCAAGGAAATAACCCATTTAACCTCCTTGATAAAGATGGAGAGCAAGAGATCCCTGCATAAAACTAGGATATCTGACATGACTGATCAGAGGTTAAATTGGTACAACTTAGGAAACCAAATTTGAAATTTGCCACCAAATTTGAATATACTCATATACTATGATGTGCGTAGTCATACATATGGGTGTTTCCAGGTTACCCTTGTTTTCTTAGAGTAGTCTTTTATAATACTCCTTGTAATTTTTCAAAATTTTCAGGTTGAACAATAACTAAGTGATCATCCTATTTATGACTAAGTCTACTCCTAGATATATTTACCTGAGAAAAATTCTTGTTCATGTGCATCAGTACAATTCATGAGAATGCTTCCAGGAGCATTATTTGTGATAGAAAAATCTGAAATAAAACTAAATGTACCCATCAACAGTAGGATGAGTAAATGAAATATGTTTTTACTTTTTTATTATTTATTTTTTAAATATTTCATTTATTTATTTGTCAGAGAGAGAGAGAGAGAGAGAGAGAGCGAGAGAGAGAGAGAGAGAGAGAGAGAGAAAGCACAAGCAGGGGGAGTGACGACAGAGGGAGACTCAGGCTTCCCACTGAGCAAGAGGCCAATGCAGAACTGGACCCTTGTCCCCTGGGGTCATGACCTGAGCCAAAGGCAGATGCTTAACTGACAGAACCACCCAGACATTCCAAGATAGGTTTTTAATTCTGGAATACTATTTAGAAATAAAAATAAATGAATAAATCCTTACATACAACAAAATAATTTTGGGGGTGAAAGAAGGAAGTAACTGAAGATTGTACCCGTTTCTATTTACATGAAATTTAAGCATAGGCGAACCTATATAATATGTTGTTAAGCCATACATATACATGTAGAAAATTTTAAAAATTCAGGAAAATAATTCAGATAAAATTTAAAATAGTAGGTATTTATGGCAAAGACAGAGAATTTAAAAGTATATGCTGAGGATTTCAGATGCACTGGTTTCTCCTTTGAGATGGGTGGGATTGGGGCACCTGGGTGGCTCAGTCCTTAGGCGTCTGCGGTCAGCTCAGGTCATGATCCCAGGGCCCTAGGATAGAGCCCTGCATCAGGCTCCCTTCTCAGTGAAAAGCCTGCTTCTCCCTCTTCTCCTCTCACACTCCCTCTGCTTGTGTTCCCTCTCTTGCTATGTCTCTCTCTGTCAAATAAATAAAATCTAAAAAAAAAAAGATGGGTGGGGCTACCGAATAATAATAATAATAATAATAATAATAATAATAATGTGTACGCTAAAAAGTATGACATATTTTACACTTAAAATTATTAAATTCTGAAAATTTGATATTGATTTTTAATTTTTTATACCACTACCTACATTTATGTCTTTTTCAGTTGAGATGTTTTTCCCATTGACTTTAATAGCTCTTTGTGTGCCTTTGATAATAACCTTTACCCATAAAATGTGCAGGAGATAATTTCCTCCTGCTTATTACTAGCAGAAAGGTAAGTTTATAAATACAATTTTATTTCCTTTAAAACAATACAATATCTCCCATTATTGTGTCCAGTTTAGAAGTTTGAATTTTAATTGTTTCATCATTCAGAAAAGTTCCAGTTTTGCTTCTATATTAATCTTACTACCTGGAACTGAATGGCTTTCCTTGATTATATCTTCACTTATTGTACTCAAGGACCATTGGTTGCTCATTTGGAAAACCTGGGGATTAGTCAGAGAAATAACCCTTTTTAAAGACAGCAAACTTAGTCCCAGGTGTAGGGGAATGTGACTGCTTCCGCATGTGACATCCAGTGGGCCACATCATTGAAAATGGATGCAAGGCTCCTTGACTCCAAGCATCAGTGAACCATTCATATGAAGAGCTCTCAATGAACCTGATTATGTGTTTACTTAAGATAAAAATAAATACATGTGTAACTTTAAATTGCCAAGTAAAATAACCCTTTGCACTATGCTCTTGAGATGTGAATGACTGGATGACATATCAATGTTAGGGAGTGGGAAGGCAGACATAACTGCTAGTTACACATTAATGATAAACGAAGTTGAATAAATGTATTAGACTGAGATTGCAGTTCAAAGTTAAGACTGGCCACCAAGGAGAGGAAAATAGCAGGGACTTTGTTGTAATGAAACAAACCACATGGCCTTGCCACACGATGCTGCATTAATCGTTCATGTAGTTTCCCTTTTGAGGGGCTACCTTGGCTATCAACGTAATGGGTAGTGGAAGAAATTACACATTACATTTAATTGTCACATTGAGGAGCACTGCAATGCAGGCTTTCTTGGAATTTTAATAGAGTGACCTGGCTGGTTTGCCAGCTAATATAAAATCAGCCCCCTAACTACTTTCTTTACTGCTGTCTTGACGACTTCAACTGATAAACTCTTACGACCTTTCACAATTTAATTCAATTTGTTAGCCATTTCAAATGGAATTTTTTTACACAAATTAATGGTAAATGAGGGATTCCCCCTTACCAACCACCCCTCCCTCTTTCCTCCAGGAAAGATTACAATAGATGAATTGGAATATAACTGGCTAAAATTGCATAAATGTTCAGCATTAACTCAGGCAAGGCAGCATGCCATTTTATAGTGCAAAATAGTTCCCAAATTGTTGGTCTGGGGTGAAAAACTAAAACAAAAATAACTAAAACAAAATAACTAACACAAAATATTCTTGTGTTTGATGGAAAATTAAATTTTGTGTTTGATAATATGGCCTTTTGGTTCAGACAGACAGGGGTTTCAGTTCTGGTATGACTATTTAGCAACTGTATTCTAAGTAGACAAGTTGTTCAGCATCTCTGAATGCCAGTTTACTTAATATGAAAATGGGAATCATAATGCCTATCTCATATAATATTGTATGAATTAAATGAAAACATGTACATGAAGCTCCTAGCATGGTGTCTGGCACATAAACGTGCTCCGTAGGTGGCTCCTATTTCTTCTTTCCACTGTGCTGTCCCATCAAAATCTATCTCCCAGAATCTGCATCTCCTGCTGTCCCAAGGTCCTTCAATTCAGCCAGATGTTCTTAGGTAATATGGGATTTAATTAGTCAGGCTGGAATAGGTTCCTGAGCAAATAAATCCTACAGCAGCCCTGAGTCTCACAGAGTTAGTAAGGATTAGTGTAGTTTTGTAGGTCTCTGACTCCGGATCCTAAGGACACCTGGAAGCAACATGAAGGCGAAGCCACTCAATTCCAGAGCCTTCACTTTTTTTTCTTTTTCTAAAGTTAAATTAGGGGAATAAGATCTATTTTTAGCTGAGGACACCAGGGTGACCACAGACTCATCTTAAAACCACTCTAAAAACTAAAAGGATTCTTCCTAATTGTCCTTAGCCTGGACAGCATGGCTGAGCTTAACCTAATTCCACATATGGAACAATTCCTTTTTTTTTTTTTTTTTTTTCTTTCCAGATTTGGAGCCACTCTAAATCTGAAATGACTACTTAGTACATTGAGGCAAACTTCCCCCCCCCCCCATACCTGCACAGCTGAAGAAGAACACTTAGCATAGTAACCACGTTTGTACAGGGCCTCCTCTTGCTGACCTTTGTGACTCTACCCTGGTCAAAAATTTGAATTACAGGCTTTCCTCCTTGAAATGTCATATGACTTGTAAAATCGCAAAGCTGTTTATTATTCATGATCATGAAAACAAAGTTTTAGGGTGCCTGGGTGGCTCAGAGGGTTAGCCTCTGCCTTCGGCTCAGGGTCCTGGGGTCGAGGCCCACATCCTGCTCTCTGCTCAGCAGGGAGCCTGCTTTCTCCTCTCCCCTCCTGCCTCTCTGCCTACTTGTGATCTCTGTCAAATAAATAAATAAAATCTTTAAAAAAAAAAGAAAGAAAACAAAGTTTTAAAGGAGAAAACTGGAAATATGATTCATATTTTAATTAAGGACTACTTTCATTCTCCATATTTGTTTGTCTTTAACCATATAAAGTGGGGAAATGTGTAGGAGGTGAGACAGTCCTACCTTCTTCCTGTGTTCTCATTGTCACTTTTCTCCAGTGATCTTAAACACACCCACACTGTATACCCCACACTTTGCCCTCTTTTTCCCAATTCCATTCTTCACTTAAACTCTTCTCTCTACTAAGCCCAATGAATGCCTCAAACATGTAGCAAGCCAGTGCTATTACAGTCCTTTAGTTTTCTCCACTAAAAATAGCAGCCACATAAACTCCCTAATTCCGCATCACCACTAATGGAATTCCAGCCTCAAAGATTTTAACAGTTATCTCCTCTGCAATTCATGCTACTGAAATGCCTCCTGCTCTGCCAGCTCAGGTATCATTATTTGGGAAATATTACTTCTCAACATTTTCTTTTTCTAGTTGTTTGCTTTTTTCATTATTTGCAGTTCAGCAGCTATTAAGATCCAGTGCTGCGGAAAACAACAATAACAACAAAAGAGCCGCTTAATAACTAAACTTAAAAACCAAACTAGTCAGCAGAGAACAATGCCTTGTCAACATTTCTAAATGGAGCAGAAAGAAGGCGAGCCAAAAGGACAGAGAGAGGGCAAATGAGAGAAAGGGGCGCTTCCTGATGGATGAGTATGCTTAAGTGCTTCAGATAATGGCTGAGAGGTATGGCCTGCAGCACATTAAAGGGGAGGAAGAAGGGAAAAAAGTGAATGGCCTTGGACGGGCCCCCAGCACCATGATATGGACAGATGGACACAAACCTTAGTGAATGCTGAAATCAATACAGGTTTCCCTCATTATCCAAAAGCAGTGTTCTTAGGAAATCTCTAAAATGGTACAAAGTGAAGAGGTAACTGCCATCAATTTATTTGGAAAAAATTTTGGACATTCTCAGGACCAATAAATATCTCTTAGGCTTTTCTGACACCTTAGGACACATCTTGCTAATGGATACATAAAATAAATTGAGATAAAGCACAGGTGCTCACAGACAGGTCAAAGCTCTGGCAGTTGATATTGAGAGGTGGAGAATGTACTGCCCATGGAAGAAGCTTGGCAGGGTCACTACTGCTGCTTGGGGTGTGCACCGCTTCCATATTGGCTTACTGAGAAGCAAACACTGAGCACTATTTTTACTGTTCCCTTTTTTCATAGAAGAAAAAAATTTCTTCTGATTTCTTTCAGTTAGTAAAACCAGGTACAAATGGAGGTCTTCCATAAAAGCAGGGTGGCTAATATAAACTTTTGAAACGTGGGGGGTTTCTGCAGTATCTCTCTGATTATCCCTTGTAAACAGCCTTCACATCAAGGTTCTTTCCCCATCTGAGCATCTCACCTCCCTTCTTTGTCCTGTCCCCACAAGATTTTGCCCTCAGAGAGATGAAAGTAATCCCCCAGCTGATGAGTGCTTAACACCTTCTCCCTCCCAAGGACATTCACAGGGGTAATAGACACTCGGAAACCTCAAAGTCTTCATGCTTCAAAGTAAAACAGCAGATTTCAAGGAAGGGGGGATATTTTGGGTCTAAGAGTTTTCTAGTTCCCATCAAACCACTCCTCATCGGCATCTGTCTAATAATATATTCTCAAATTGACTTCTTTCATGTTTTATATTTTAAGAGAAAAGGGTAGAGTAGTAACTACTGTAATGTCAGTTTTGGAATTAGGATCCATTCTCCAATTCCCTCTGAATGGCAAAGTGGGAGGGGAATCCTTCCTTTGGATTAGTGCCAAATAGACCACTCACATATTGCAACAAATAACAATCATTTCTTCTTTTGAGGCCATTACTCACTGTCTTACCCAAAGTAAGTGATTAAAAATTGTGATTGCTTCACATTTCAAGGGAGGTGTCAAACTGTAGCCCCTCTCCATGGGTTTATATGGTTCTGTTAAAGGATAAAGTCCTATGCATTGAATTTGGTTCTCTACCATTGGCCTGAAATCATCAAATCAATGCTATAATAGAAGCTTGCAAGCATATGTTCCCCACAGGGGCACCTGGGTGGCCCAGTTGGTTAAGCATCTGCCTTTAGCTCAGGTCATGATCCCAGAGTCCTGGGATCGGCCCACATCAGACTCCTTGCTCGGTGGGGAGTCTGCTTCTCCCTCTGCCCCTCAACCCACTCAAGCTCCTTCTCACTCTTTCTGTCTCTCAAATAAATAAAATCCTTAAAGAAAAAGAAGAAGTTCCCCAAAAAAGTATTTTGTGGTTCTACTGATTTTGTCTAATAGCTTTAATTCAGTCTCCTCAGCCTTTTTTCCCCCGAAAACTGTCACCAAAAAACTTAACCCAACTTTTCACTCCCCCTAAAATGGATTCCTGACAAATTAAACTGTCTTGCCATCCCAGCATCATTTCTAAAAAATCTTATTAAAAAACACCACCTTTCTGAAAACTATGCTCAAAACTCACCTCCGACAGGACTCCTCATCTGCATTATCCCATATACTTTATTTGTTACCTTTGTCAACAAAGTACTTTACTGGCCAACTTTAGTTGATTCTGACTATATGGCATCTTCACATCGATATTTAATAAAAATAATAAACAAGTCATTTAAAAAACCACTCACCTTAAGTGGAATCATATGATTCCATTAATATTAAGTTCTAAAATAGGCAAAAGGAGGCTACAGTGGGGGCGGGGGGAATTGTGATTGCTTCTGGAGGTGTCATGGGTGTACCAGGAAGAAGACTAACGAAATTTTCTAGAGCAATGGCCATGGTCAATGTTTTGATAGGAGTTTGGATTATATAGATACATATAATTACTAAAACCCAGTAAATGTACACTTAAGATTGCTGTATTTCATTGTAAGTAAAGAAAGAAAAAAATCAATTGATCCCCAACTCTTCACACCTATTTTCCCCTCAGTAATTCTCAGTCTTTATAAAAGTTTATTACTTACTCTTTGACTCAGAGTCAAACCATGGAGTTATCTTTGATTTATGTTCTATCACCAAACCCTCTTGACTCTAAATTCAAAATATTATTGAACTTATTTTAAGTTTTGTACCAGTATCCTTGTCCAAGCCACCATCAAATCTTCCATTTCCACTTTAGATGCCCCCAACTAGTCTGCTTGCTCCTATTCTTATTCCTGTTTTCTCCCTCAGCTCCATTACCTAGTCTCTAGTTGTGTAACACCTATATAGAACCACGTAAAGCATAAATCACATCATGGTTCTCCCATTTTCTAATGGTTTCTCATGACAATTAGAATGAAACAAAAATTAAAATACATCTCCCCCCATGGATTACAAGGTACTAAATTAACCTGGTTCCTGAAAAACTCTCTAAACTTATGTCCAACCTCTTTCCTCTCTTCCCCTCTCCATTCTTGGCATCCTAGTCTCCCTGATATTCCATGAAGCACATCCCTACCTCTCTGATTAGAGCACACTTGCCCAGATAATAGCATAGCTCACTCCCTCTCTTTAGTCAAGACCCCATCTAATTTTACCTCCTGAGAGGACTTCTTGATGACTCCCTCTAAATTAGTACCCCCATTACTCTACCTTTACCCTATTTTATTTTCATAGCACCCATTACTTGCACACACACACACACATACACACACACACACACAGGAGATAGAGATAGATAATATTTGGGTTTAGAGAAGCAGAACCAATAGGATGGAGATAGATAGATGATAGATGATAGATAAACAGATGAGATAGATGATAGATAGATAGATAGACAGATGATAGATATAGATAGATGATAGATGATAGATAGATGATAGATGATATAGATTAGATAGATGATAGATGATAGATAGATGATAGATAGATAGATAGATAGATGAAAGATAGATAGAAAGATGATATAGATTAGATAGATGATAGATGATAGATAGATAGATAGATAGATAGATAGATAGATAGATAGATAGATGATAGATAGAGATAATATCATAAGGACTGCCTCATGTAGTTATGGAGGCTGAGAGGTCCCCTGATCTGCTGTTTGCAAGCTGGAGATCCAGGAAATCCTATGGTGTAATTCAGTTTGTCTGAAGGCCTGAGAATCAGGGAAGTTGATTGTATAGATAGAGTCCAGGCTTGATCTGAATCCCTGAGAACTAGGAGCTCCAAAGGAAGGATAAGATCAATATCCCAGTTTCAGTAATCAGGCAAGAAGAAAAATAAATATGTTCCTTTTTCCTTTGCCTTTTGATTTTTTCCTCTCATGGACAATAGACTAGATAATTCCCACCCACAGTGAGAAGGGCAATCTGCTTTACTGAATCCACTGATTCAAATGCTAATCTTATCCAGAAACAGACACAGCTGGATATAATGCTTAATCTGAGCACCCTATCACCAGTCAAGTTGACACATAAAATTAACTATCAAATATATTGAAGTTAAACTTTATTTTGTTTGCTGCAATATTGCCATTACAATTCCTAGAACCCAGTAAGTGATTAAGAAATACCTCTTAATAAATAATACATTTTTCACTAATGAATGGTTTTTAAAACTTTTTGTGATAGTCTAAGATGGCCATCATCTATCCCTTCCCTACCCATAAATGCATGTTCCTCTTTATATCAAAAGAAGCCTAATCTCTATCCATTTAAATCTATACTGTCCTTAGTGACTTGCCTTGACCAATAGAATGCAAAAGCAGTGATGCTTTAATTCCAGTGGCAGGTCATAAGAAATCATGCAGCTTCCTTCTATTTGAATATCTTGAAACACTTAATTTTTGGCTCTCCTTTTAGAAACATAACCATTAGGGGGGCACCTGCATAGCTCAGTCATTAAGCATCTGCCTTTGGCTCATGTCATGGTTCTGGAGTCCCAGGTCAAGACCTGCATTGGGCTCCCTGCTCAGCAGGAAGCCTGCTTCTCCCTCTCTCACTCCCCCTGCTTGTGTTGCCTCTCTAGCTGTGTTTCTCTCTGTCAAATAAATAAAATCTTTAAAAAAAAAAAAAGAATCCTAGCTATTATACGTACTGAAGGCCAAGTTGCCAAAAGAGACCATATGTAAACTATCCAGTTGACAGTCCAGTTGAGAGCCCAAGAGGACAGCTAGCATCAGCCAAACATCCTATGAATGAGCCATCCGGGATGCTCAACTGAGTCAAAAACTTTGAGATAACTTCAGACCCAGCCCTATCATTTGATGATAACTGCATGAAAGATCCCAAACAACAGTCTCATAGCTGAGCCAAGTCAACCCATAAAGTCATAACAGCTATTGTTTTAAGCTACTGAGTTTTGGGAATATTTTGCTGTGTAGCAGAAGAAACCAGAACACTCTTTAAAGTATACTATTCCTTCAACTGCTTAATCTCAATATGTTTTGTAACTGTGTACCTCAATATGTAAATACTGACTCAGTGATGTTCTTTACATCTTCAAAAGATGCTTGTGAGAGTTAACTACTAAAGAGATCACATCATCCTCCAGGCACCCTCCACAAATACTAACATTATAATAGGACTTGCAATATCTGAATACACTTATTGAAAGAGAAAAAAAAAGGATAGAGAAAAAATGACAAACAAAATAGACAAAAAATCAAAAAGGAAACAAGTTAACTTTGGTCAAAATCTCACAGGTCACCGAAAACTAGCTTCTGAGCTAGAATGACCAAAACCAGGCCCAGTCAGGGATTTATATAAGTGTTGAGAATTCCATAACAATGACTTATGAGATCATAGCAAGAAATGAACCTATCAAGTGCCTAGGGCTAATCCACAACGATTTTTCTCACTTTTTGGTCTAAGAACGCTCTAACTCTGGATTAAAAAAAGAAGAAGGGCGTGGGTCACCAAGGAGCTTTTTGTTCATATGGGTTACAGTGATTGATAGTTACCTTATTAGAAATCAAACCCTGTAGGATGCCTTAACAGAAAAAAAAAAAAAAGATGATTGATAAAAACTGGAAATGTAGTTCAGTGAGGAGAGAGATCTGTTTTGGTAACAATAAAGGAGACCTTGTGACAGGTATTGGAGGATAAGTACTTGAGGCAATATCTTGGAAAGGCATAGATTGAGAATGATACATGCAAGGTTGTAAAAGGAAGTTTTGTTTCTTGGAGCAGTGAGTGAGGCTAGAGAATAATAGAAGGGAGGGCTGGAAAAGGGACTTGAAGTTTGATCAGTTATTGAGTAGTAATATGTTCCTCTCCCTAGAGGGTGCTTATAAATCCCATTTGGCCACCATCAGAATTAGTGTAGTATATTGGTTAACCAAACTTATCCTGCAATCAGACTGCCAGTGTTTAAATCCAAGCTCCCACATTTGGTAGTTGTGTTGCTTTTGGCAGGTTACTTAGCCTCTCTGGGTCCCAGGTCACTGTCTTTACAAACAGGATAACAGTAAGAGTGACTTTATAAGGTTGTTATGTGGATTGCATAGAACATAATTGTAATAATGCCTGACTACACTGTGGATCCTTGATGAATTTTAGTTAATACCATGCCAATATTATGCCAGAGAGGAAAATACTAATAATGAAATGACTATTTTGCCCTCTACATCATGTCTTAAATTCTTGTGGAGTTTATTGTCAACTAAAACAATCTGTATTTTTAAATAACTTGGAGTGTCTTTGGTTATTGGGTCAATAATTTTGACAATTGGATAATTCTACTTTTCTTTCCATATTCATTATTTAAGAAAAATGCCCTAGACACTAACCATTTATATTTTGTCTAACAATGGATACGTAAAGCTAAAGTTTACAAATGTTTTCCATGTGTCAGGCATGTTCTATATGTGTTTCATGTGATCCTCATGACAAACTCACAAACTGTAAGAATGGATAACAGGTTTATCTAGTAACCAAAATCTGTGCAACTACCAAGAAATATCTGTGTTATCTGAAAACACTAGTAGCAGAGAGAGCAGTGGTGTCTGATCTCACAAATTTTATTTTCTAGTATGTAATTCTTCGATTGGAGAGTCATAAGAACTCTTAGCCACCCAACACCTTCATTTTATGGATGAGTAAACACAAGTTCATGAACTTAATGTCATGCAAGGCAAATGTTCTTTCCACTCCCCTGCTTTGCAGTAGGATGTACTTGAGGATTCATTCATGAATATCATTTTATCTGGTATTTGGAGATATTAGTAATTTAATGAAGTCAATGAAGTCGCAAAAAAAAAAAAAGAAAGAAAGAAAGAAAGAAAGAAAGAAAGAAAGAAAGAAAGAAAGAAAGAAAGAAAAAATACCCAGAAGGATTTCAGAACCCTGAACACCAGCACATCTCTTCTATCTTCTTCCCACCTTCTCCTTAGCCACCCTAATTCCATCTCCCTTCACATGCTCTGCACATTAACTTCATCATCACCTCAACAAACCTGTCACCATATTTTGGATATTTCCTTCTGAAATCTATACTAATATACACCTACTGGGAAATAATATTTAAGAAAAATAATATGAATGTATAAATCCTTAGATATTTTTTAAAGATATGCTAGATTACAAATCCTTGGAAATAGAGTAATTCAGTTCAGAATCTGCTCCCAATTGATTTTACGAAATGGCACTGTAGTTGTTGATGGTTATTATATATATAATACATAATCTTTTAACTATTTTGGATCCTTCCTGATTTTCCTATAAATATATATATTACCTAAAAAGTGGCCAATAATTTATTTTAGCAACTTTCAAAAAGTTTGACTGGAAAGTCTGGAAAGACTCTCGGAAATTCATCTAGCCATGTCAGCCTCACCAGAGAGATGCTCACAGAGTGAACAAGACTGATTGTGGACGGGGCCTCTATTAGCCTGTGTGATCCCCAAACCAGAGCTCGAGACAAAGGCTTGCATGAGGGTAGTGTGTAGGAAATAAAGCAGATAAGAATGAACATCAAAGACAAGGAAGTCAATAAAGGATGTATGGAGTTGGCCATCACAGGAGCACCCACTCTCAAACTTGCAGGAACTTTGAGGGAGTCTCATAATTTCTTTCAGAATCATCCTCCAGAAGACAAAAGGGGACTCCCATGTTGTATACACTAAAAACCAGGCAGGGTCCTGCAGGCATGTTCTAATGTAAAAGAAGTCCTAGGGCAGGAAGGAAGAGATACTCAGAATAGCCCCAGGGAATTATACCTGCTTGAAGCTGAGCAAAGCCTGTATGCCCTTGCAGCAGAGGCTGGTATTAGAATTAGGACCAAGAAGATTTGTAGTGGAGCACAAAAGGAGTGTGATACAGGATCTTAGAGATATTCTTTTTTTTTTAAAGATTTTATTTATTCATTTGTCAGAGAGAGAGAGAGAGAAATGGAGAGTGAGCACAAGCAGGGGTAGGGGTAGAGGGAGAAGCAGACTTCCTGCTGAGCCTGGAGCCTGATGTGAGACTTGATCCCAGGATCATGACCTGAGCCCAAGGCAGATGCTTAACCGACTGAGCCACCCAGGTGTCCCGGATCTTAGAGATAGTCTAGCTGAACTTGACCTTTTTATGGGTGAAAAACTGCAAGCCAAAGAGCAGTGATTTGCCCAGCATCTCATACATAATTAACAATGGCAACAAAACTAGGACAAGTGTTAGAAACTCCTAAGCCATTGATATCTCTTTTATCTGTGCTGATAAAACAAACAAACAAACAAAATTTTACAAATTTGTATTAACTATGTTCTTTTTAGACATAAATTTTTAAACTAAATTTAAGATTCCTCTGGAGATGAACAGAACCCTGTTATGAGTCTATGACCAGGCACCAGCTAGTGTACAGGGAACATAATCTGCTCTGTAGTGTAATGTGAAGCAATGAGACCTCAGATCCTCCTTTGCAACTGATTTCTACTAGCTCCATGTTCAACCTCAGGGCATGCATTCTGGATGCAGACTTCATGAGTTCAACTTCTAGCTCTACCCTTTACTAAAGGGAACTTGGTGAAGCTAGTTAACTTCTTCAAGTTTCAGATTTCTCATCTTTAAGACCCAAATAGCTAGTGTGAGGGCTAAATAAGATATCACATATCAAGTATGTGAGACTGTGGATAGAAAGATTTCACAAACACAGTTATAAAGAACTTCAAGTAACTGGAGTAGACTAAGACCAAAGTTTCAGTATTGTCAGCTGCCTAAACCACTTTAGATTGTGTAGAATGTTGCCCACAATATGACTTTAACATATATTTCCTGCATATGATCTTAATCAGTTTCCTTGAGTATGTCGAAGTGATTAAAGCATTATCATCTGACTGTATTTTCTAATCTTCTGCCTCTCTGATGTATTCTTCCTCTTCTACCTAGAATGTCCTCTGATTTTTCTCTCTGCTGATTTAACTCTTACTGATCTCAATTCAACACAATAATCCATATCTCACTGAATGATTATATCCCATAGCCTGACCTAGAACAGGGACATAACAGATGCATGTCACTAAATGAGCTGGATGATAAAACTTCTTAAGAAGATTTTGAAATAACCTAGTTGAGCCAGCAGGGAAGCAAGGGCAAGCCATCTTTTCCACCAACAGTCGCTGATCTCCTATAATGGACTAAGCACCAAGTAAAAGCTCTGGGAACGCAGTGCTGAGTACAAGCAAACTTACTCTGTGATCTCATGGCAGTTATAATAGACAAATAGGGCAGGCAATCAATGATTGTAGCAAAACGAATCTATGTTTACAAGCGTGGTGGGTGCGAGAAAGAAAAAATACAGTGTTGTAACAGAAGAAAACTGGAGGAGAGAGGAGATTTAAGTTGTCTAGGGAGGTCAGTGCGTGTGAGATCTGAAACATGACTGCAAGGTAATCAGATGTGCACATGTTGGAAGGGATCAAAAAGAGAGTACAGGAAGGAAAACAATAGGTAAAGGAAACAACATATTTACAAGGCCCTATGAATGGAAAGACCTTGTTCTAAGGAACAGTTAAGAGAAACCCAGTGGGACCTGGTGAAACTGGGGCACAGAAAGCAAAAGAAAATATGGCATGCTTGATAAGGCTTTAAAGTGATTTGAATAGCAATTCCAAAAGCACATTTAAATTTAACATATCCATCTATCTCACTATTACATACAAGATATCAATATTCATTTCAATGCACTATGACTATCCATGGAGAGATTATGAATATTCAGTGGCATCATTTGGGTGGAACACCTCTCTAAAAGTCAGCAATCATAACAAGTGTAGTTTTAAAATATTGGTCATTCCTTCTTATTAGAATTTCTTACAATATATAAATGTTAAAGTTTCTAATTTCTACCTATAGCATGAAGGTATACACACACAGCATATATATTCTATTATTTTTATATATCCATAAAGATATCTATTTTCTTTCTCTCTCTATATATATATATATACTTATACACATATATACATATATATCTGTATATACACACATATATACAGCTGACCCATTGAAAAATGTAGAGGCTAAGGGTGCTGACCCCTCCCCCACAGTCAAAATCTGCATAAAACTTTTGACAATCTCAGAACTTACCTACTAATAGCCTACTGTTGATCTTAAAACTACTGATAACAGGGACACCTGGATGGCTCAGAGGGTTAAGCCTCTGTTTTGGGCTCGGTCATGATCTCAGAGTTCTTGAGTAGAGGCCAACATTGGGCTCTCTGCTTAGCAGGGAGCCTGCTTCTCCCTATTCTTTGCCTGCCTCTCTGCCTATTTGTGATCTCTCTATGTCAAATAAATAAATCAAATCTTAAAAAAAACTACTAATAACATAGTTAACACATATTTTGTATATGTACTATATGCTAAATTCTTACAACAAAGTAAGCTAGAGAAAAGAAAATGTCATTAAGAAAAGCATAAGGAAGAGAAAACACATTATATGACTGTATTTATCTAAACAAATGTGCATGTAAGTGGACCTGTGCAGTTCAAACTTATGTTGTTCAAAAGTCAACTCTATATATAGAGAAATATATATAGTTGGTGTATATATATTTTTATATATATTTAATATACATATTTAATATTATATATATAGCTGTACTTCTTACTACTGTATATACTAGAAACTAATTTACTGTATACACTAAAAACTAAGATTTGAGGGTCATTTATGTTTTTTTTTATTTATGTTTTAAATCAATTCCTGATTTAAAAACTCATTTAATAAAATGTTACCAGAAATTTGGCATCTCGATAGTAATTATGAAAACAAGGCATGCACGACTGCCTTTGGCTCAGGTCATGATCCCGGAGACCCAGGATCGAGTCCCACATCGGGCTTCCTGCTCTGCAGAAAGCCTGCTTCTCCCTCTCATTCCCCCCACTTGTGTTCCCTCTCTGGCTGTGTTTCTCTCTGTCAAATAAATAAAATCTTTAAAAAAAAAAAAAGAAAAGAAAAGAAAAAGAAAGAAAACAAGGCTTGCAGATAGGTACACATCTAGTAAATTGCAAAAGTGGAGGGAAAACCTAGATCTCATGGCTCCTCAACTACAAACTGTAGAAGCTTGCTGACCCCTTATCATTGAAATGACAGTCAAGAAATCCTATAGCCACTCCACTGGAACCGCTGGAGTAAAGAGGACAAGCAAAATTTTGAGCTCCTAACTTCCTCTTTGTAAGTCTCCTAAGGCAACAATTCTCTGCATGCACACAAACATGCAAGAACAAGATGTCTGTACACTGACATACCAAGAGCTGACATTTAGATAAACAGTTTTATGTAAATTCTTCCACTAATGTGATCAAAAGCATTCTCTTTCCTAAGAAAGCATGACAGAATACATATGAGTGAGTGTTAAAGTAAGAATAATCTTGAATCCACTCTGACATCATTTAAACAAATTACCTGTGACACACCTCACAGGATGTAACAGTATATCAATATGTCCTGAGAGTTCAGTTGAGAATTTCCACTTTAAAGTCTACTCACTTGTCCTTTCCCCTCAACTCCTCAATTTCTTTGTTTTCCTCCCTCTCAATGTCCTGCCTCTGCAGATGATTCTATGTGTCCTAATTATCATAGGAAAGAGAAAGAAGAACCAGGTGTTCACAAAAAAACTTACTTTTTCTCTTCAAGATGGACATACAAGTATAGCTAGACATACTGAGAGGAGCAAGCCATCTGCAGCCTTGGAAAAATGTGAACCTTCACTGGCCCAACAGTGTGTGTGTGGGGGGAGGGGGGTGCACGTGCACACCCGCACGTGCACATACACACATACACACACACACACACACAATGAAACTGACACCAGCTAAATAAGCTCCCCATCTACCTACATCTCTGGTAAGGGAGCCCATTTGAGAAGTCCTTTCAAGCATAGAAAAGGTGAGGCAGGGGGCAGACAGGCAGGAGAAGGTTATTTTGAGGTTTAGTTTAATTTATGGGGTTTATTTGTATCCTCTATCGTTCAGCGGGAAACCTTGTAAATGATGTTTGCATGCACTAAACTGTGATAACTGAACTGATGAGTTAAAGACTTGACTGAACGTTTAATGTTGCTTATTAAATAATTATGACGAGGTTTGATGAATGGCCCTGATTCCCTGAACTTCCAACTGAGATTTTCAGCGTGAGTTTCATTAGACAGACATGGATGGAGCCTGCTGCAACCCAGCTGCAAATGAGCTTGCAAAACATTCGAACTGGAAGCCTTCAAAAGTGAATAATTCAACTGTCTTAGTCTATCTTCCTTGGTCCCCACACTAGCATTTCATTTTCATTTGATGATAGTGTGGAAGCAAATTATGCTCTGTCTATGGGGCTTTCTAAAGTATCATTGCAAGATATCTCCATATGTACTTAATGAAAAATTAATCTGTATTCTTTGTGCAAGGGGAAGAAAAGCTATTCAACTTAAAAATAAATCTTATTCTGAGATGTCAATCACCTATCTTCCGTGAATACTGTGGTGATGTGTGGCCAATGTAGGTGAGAGATGAGAAACATTAGGATTTATTGAAGCCAGCGAACTTGTTCAGTGTCTGAGCCAGAGTCATTTGTTGTAATGACATGTGTCATGCACTTTTGAAACTCCTCCATGCACTGGTGTAAGAGCTCATTAGACCATCCAAAAATTTAATTTCAAATAAGAGAGCATTGCAAATCTGGGATTTTTGTCCCATATCCTAAACCTTCCAAGTAGCTGTCTCTATTTTTGATGGCAGATTCAATTTGTGTTTCTACAGAGAATTCACATTTGTGCTTTTTTTTTTAATTTTATTTTTTTTATAAAGACAAGCTAAAACTCTGCAACTGAGAAGAAAGTAGTCTGCAGTGAAGGGAAAGGAAAGCTGGTCCTGGAGAGAAGTAGGCTGGACTCAGAGGAGCAGCAGAGGCTACAGTTAAAGGCAAGGGATCTGGAACCTTACCTACCTGTGTCTGAATCCCAACTCTGCCATCATGAGCTAGAGAACAAAGCACAGGCCTGGAAGTCAAGAATCCCTGAGTTCCTGTTCTGCTTTTGTAATGGCCAGAACTACATCTGGAAAGCCATTTAACATTTTTGGTCTCAGTTGCTTCATCTGGAAAATAAGGGTTTTACACCCTATGCACATTTATGTTTAAAAACCTTTGATTAGTTACCAAATAGTTGTCTAGAACTAATTCCATGTGTAATCACTTAAGTATATTTAATTTCCCTGTAAAAGTATGTTTTAAAAAATAGTTTAAAATATTTTCTGAATTTTATTTTATTTTTTCAGTGTTCCAAGGTTGTTTATGCACCACACCCAGTGCTCCATGCAATACGTGCCCTCCTTAATACCCACCAGCAGGTTCTCCCATTCCCCCCACCCTTCTCGCCTCCAAAACCCTCAGTTTGTTTCTCAGAGTTCACAGTCTCTCATGGTTCATCTCTCCTGCAATTTACCCCAATTCACTTCCCTTTCCTTCTCCTAATGTCCTCCATGTTATTCCTTATGCTCCACAAGTAAGTGAAATCCATACGATAATTGACTTTCTCTGCTTGATTTATTTCACTCAGCATAATCCCTTCCAATCCTGTCCATATTGATACAAAAGTTGGGTATTCATCCTTTCTGATGGAGGCGTAGTATTCCATTGTATATATGGACCATATCTTCTTTATCCATTCATCTGTTGAAGGGCACTTTGGCTCTTTCCACAGTTCGGCAATTGTGGCCATTGCTGCGATGAACATTGGGGTACATATGGCCCTTCTTTTCACTACACCTGTATCTTTGGGGTAAATACTCAGTAGTGCCATTGCAGGGTCATAGGGTAGCTCTATTTTTAATTTTTTTGAGGAATATCCACTCTGTTTTAACATAGGATCTCAAGGTACAGTTTTGCTTATAATTTACTAGGCTTCTATTGGTTTAGAAAAGTTAGTCTGCCTTATCCTGAATTTCTGACTCTTAGATTAAAAAATGCACAAGTTATCTAAATAAAATTTCTTTTTATATTAATCCAAAAATAGCTTGAAAGCATTTAATAAATGACAGAGAAACACTAGAGGCCGTAACTCATAACTGATACTGTCTCCTCATACAGCCATGGTTTGATCTTGATGTTGTTCAACCATTTCTCCGAAGACCCACCCCTGATGGGCAGATGTTTTTTCCTCATTAATTAATCACTGATCTTAGAGAAGAAAGTAAAGTAGAGGTGAGGCTGATATAAAGGGGTTAGAGTGCAAATAAGGAGTCACCATACATTTGTTCACATATTTGATCAGAGAACATAAAGACATGAGCACCAGGTACAAGTTATAGCTTCACATTTTCTCCCTATGATTATTCTTAATTTTCACTGGAATAACCTCTCACCTTTATTTGACATTTTTATGTGTGTTCTTATTGACTGTACAGGTATGCCTAGATAGTGTACTTATATATAGAGAGAGAGACTCCATGAATAAGATAATAAACTAAAAACTTGAGACGCATAGGGATACTTAGCAAGGAGGAGGAGAACTTTCCACGCCTTCCTGCACTCTACAGTGAAGCAGGAGTGCACACTTGGTTATTGGCCTGTCATCTGATCTCCTCTAACAAGCATTTTTACACTTTCTCTACCCTCTTTAAGTCCCTAAAGGAGAAAAATCCAGCAGACCTAAACTAAGGATTCAAATTTAACCGTTGCCCCTAACCCGTAATCAATTCAATATTCTAGCAAATCTGTCTAATCTTTTGCACTGGCTCTTAGCTGAAAAATTAATCTCCCTGACACTCTGCCCCTAGCATTTTATTTTTCTAGACTCTGAGTTCTCTGGCATCCAGCTCTAAGATTAAATAATGGCTTCCGAGAATAACTTCTGTGTTCTTTACATTTCTGTTTCCCAGAAATTGTCTCCCCTGTTCCAAATATATGGCCATTGTGACCTGTTTTGGGTTCTGTAATTGCCCCGACCACTTCACCTTGTTGGTGATAATTGATAAATAACTGGTGCAAGTATAGATACCTAAAAAGGGGTGGGAGGACAGTGGGATGTCCAATTGAAGAATGTTGACAACAGTGGATTTTATAAACTGCCTAAAAACTAGCCTTTTGTGGTATCCAAAAAGCAATTAACAGATCATTTATTAAAGTAACTTGATAAGAAAAGGAAGTGTGTTAGGTTTCAGGACAGGAAAATCTCAGTAACAACGTAATGGCATCAGGTAAACCGTCACAAATGACCAGTGGTCCCTGCACACACTGGGAAGACAGACTTTTCTGCAGCTCAGGTGTCTCTTCTTAGAAAAAAAATCACTTGTGAAAAATAACATTTAAAGGTTAGATTATATTTGGAAAGGGACAAATATTTAGATTTGCACAAAGAATATAAACAAATCATAAATTAGGCAAATGATTTTTTATAACCAGTAAGTTAAGGCCTGTAGGTTGGCTTGCTGGCTTGCTGCCTATTTTTGCAAGGATTGCTAGTTAAGAATGGTTTTTACAGATGAACATTTGTGAATAATTTGATGATAGGGAACACTAATTTTGAAATGCACTCTGTGAAATATTATCTTGCCATTAAAAAATAACTGCATTCTTAAAAATCAAAAAGCAAAAAATAAAAATCTTCCATTCTTCTCATTAGTATATATCAATTTTAGGGGCTGCTATAACAAGGAATCTTAAACCCACTAACTGAAAATAACAAATTTATATTCTTATAGTTAGGGAGGCCAGAAGACCAGAAGCAGAGGTGTTTGCAGGGCCATGCTCTCTCCAAAGTTTCTAGAGAAGACTCCATCCTTGCCTCTTCCAGCTTCTGGTAGCTCCTGGCATTCCTTGGCTTGTGGCCATCTGCCTCCATCTGCCCTAGGTCTGAATTTCTGTGTCTTTTTTCTTTAAGAGAAGGTAGTTATGGAATCTAGCATGCATTCCCCCACCTCTAAATCCAGATGGTGTTATCTTGAGATCCTTAATTTAGTTATAGCCACAAAAGCCCCATTTCCAAAGAAGGGCACATTTACAGTTACCTAGGGTTAGGACTTGGGCATAGCATTTTTTGCATTATCATACACATATTTTGTATTAAATAGTTATTGTAATTTCTTTGAATTTCATCATAAAAGTGTGTGGAAAGTTGTTTTCTCTTGCGGTATATAAGTAATTAGATGATAGCCTTGATTTTGCCTCTTTACCTATAACAGCTAAAGTTTGCCAACCTCTGTCCTATGCTGTAGACATTATCCATGCCTAAGTATTAAATCCATATTTTCTATTTTGTACTTATCATCCATCTATTTTAAGTGTTACAAATGAATAGTTTGCTTTTTGAAAAATGATTCTTAAAAGGACTTATCATACTCCTTGGGTTGCAGGGTTTTTTCATTAAAAAGGCACATGATAGAACTACCACAAAAAAACCACAGCAGTGACTACACATGCAAACTGGCTTGGAAATTGGTTAACTGTAAACAAACTACCTAACTGAATGCTATCATAAATATCATAATAAGTCATACTCAAATACTTGATCATTTAAATTTAACAGGTTCCTCACACACACACCCCATAGATACTTCACTCCCCCAAAAGATCAATGACAACAAAACCAAAAATATGTTTTAGTATCAAATATAAAATATATTTTCTGCTCTAGAAGTTGTCATTGAAAAATGTTTTAAACTTCAAAATCTATACCAAATCAAAATTAAAATAGGGAATGAAAATATCCAAAGAGGGGCAATGTTGCACCATAAGGGAATAAATTATGGAGTTAGCATTGGTTAAATTTACAACAGTCACAAAATTCCTGTCCCATGTTAGTGTGCAATACCCACATCAACATAGTAGCAAAAAGATCAAGAAAGAGATGGAATGAGTCATGAGGTCACCGAGATTTCTTTAAGCCTTGAGTCAGACTTCAACTGCCTTTGTGGAAAGTGGGTCAGCAATGTCTTTGAAGAAAGAAAGCCATCAATCTTGTAAACTACCAAGACAATGATTAGTTGAAAACAAGCCAAACTTCCATCCTCTTCTCCCACATTTCACTACTGCTAAATAAACTAAACATTATATAAGAACAAGTCCTGTAAACCAAATAATTTCCCACAAAGTTCTTATCTGATGGACTAAGAAATATTGTTAGGAGTAGTTGGATACAAAATGAGAAACGAAAATCATCAGTGAAAATAAAGAGACCAAGTGATGCCAGAAGAATGCTGTTCCAAGAAAAGATGGTGACACTTCAGTTGCTACAAAAATTCTGACACACAATAGATAACAACAAGGAAGTTCCAAGTTTCATTTCTGTCCAAGATCCTGGGACAAGTGCTTAAGTCTTTTAGGCAACTGATAAACAGATGGTTTTACAAACATTCAAATCCCATTTTTCCCATTTGCATCTAAAACAAGGCAATCAGGCTAAGGGTATAGTTATTACAGTTTTGCATGTTTGTTGTTTGCATGATAATCTGACATGTATTGTTCTTAAAGATTGAGGGGTTTGGGGAAAGGGGTGGCATGTTTCTTATTTCAAACAAAAACATTACGTTTGCAATTGCATTGATTAAATGCCTCATAAAGTGCTCTGTTACAGCAGATAGTGACCTCAGGCCTACCTAGGTCAGCAAGGTGAACTGAGGGCAGCAGGAATTCTTTGACCACCACCATGGAAACAATGGCTGCAGGACATGCCAAAATACCTAATTCCAGGCTATAATCTCATAGTTCAATATGATGGGCAGGCAACATAAAATTTTCAGACATAGTTAAGGAAGGGGAAATAGAATTTCTTTCTCCTTTGGTGGCAGTGATTTATTGTATTTTGGCTTTGAATGTTTTTAGGTTCAGGCATTTTCTTTATTGACTCCAGTCTGTGGCCAAAATCCAGACTGGCAAGAGCTGCAGAGCCTGGAGATGATGGAAGGCAGCCCAGAGATCAGAGATCAAGAACAAAGACTGAGGTTTAAACCAGAAGGAAAATAAACTTTTGTATTCCATTCTAGTCCAACTCTTTCATTTGGGGTAATACAGCTTCCAGATTTCCTGGGAACTAGTCAAACCTCAAGTTCTTTCCCTTGCCACAAGTTGAGCTAACTAAAGCTGAACAGTCCTGCTAGTTTGAGCCAAGAACTGGGTTGTTTGGTTATGTGTGTGTGTGTGTGTGTGTGTGTGTGTGTGTGTGTGTGTGTGTGTGTGTAGGGATGGGGAGTAACATTTTATCTTAGAAATCAATCCTCTGCTAATCAACATTCTGAAAATCATCTGGCCATAAAATCACCACATTGAAGTTACTCTCAGGCAATAAGAAGTTTTTCCTTCCCATTATCCCAAAACATCCTCACAGTCAAGGTAACCCCAGTATAATTGGTGTGAGAGATGTAGAAGTGAGTAAATGAGTGTGTGTACATTCTATATGTATACATTTCATGTGTATTTTCCTTCAGAGTAATTTAATATATCAATTTAATACAATAGTCACATAGAGAACATGCCAATAACTACATATTTTCTTATATAAGGGATCTTTTCTCTCACCTCATCTGTATATACCCCAAAACATAAAAATCAATTTACATTTGTTAATAACCATTGATGCCATTAGAGGATAACTATAGTTTTTTGGCATAGTGATGAAGCACATATTTTTAATCGATAAAAACAGTGTTAAGACAAGTCAAAATAACTGTTAGAAGGTTACATTTTTAATTGAAATAATGTGCATATCATTTTAGAAACTTAAGGATAAAGTATCTTACTATTTTGCCCAAATGTTGTAATTGTACTATTGCCTTGCTCTGAGATGACCTAACTGATTTCTTAAGCTTCCTTTGCTTCCTTGAAATTAATTCTATGGTGATACTAGAACTCCAAATCAATTCACTGGTGCCTTAGAAGGCCTTCTATGTGTTTCCAGCCTTAGTAGGTGCCATGGTAAGTGCTTTCTAGGGGAAAAACAAAGTGAGGTATTTGACACTGGCAAATGTACAATTCTTAAAAGGAAAGTAAGCTTTATCTTGCCTACAAGATCTAGATATATAGTGGAAAGAAGAACGTAGAAGTATGGTAAATAAATGAGGTGCCAAAATGAGAATAAAGACAATAAATAGAAAAAATAGCATCTCAAAATGAATAACATGTGTGGGCTGAAAATTTTATAGGTCTTACAGATCAGGGAACACAAGGGACAACCACAGAGGCTAATTTCCTTAATCCCTCCTACCCCATCCCCCAAAACCAAATGGGGCCACTAGGACTCCTGATCTCTTATAATATTATTAGAACACAGTACTTTTTCTGAGTTAGATACAGAAGTATAGGAGGAATACTCTGCCAGTGGTAATGACAGGGTTAAGTTGACTTTGAACTGAATTTATACCAGGAGACAGAATTGATGCATCTTCTTTGATTGTTCAAAAGCCAATAGAATCCCCTGATCCATTCCATTACATTTATTTCTGTCGTGCTGAGCTAAAGGATAGAGAAGACCTTTCTTACTCTAGTAAGGGAATAGCCCTGCCTCTCTCATTGCTGCTGCATCTTTGCGGACCTATATTTCTCGCATATGGATGGATCACCGCTAGCGGGTTCGACAGACGCTATAATATCATTATGCAAATGCAGGTTCACTGCCACTCGGGAATCCTATAGACTGATCGCTTCATTATCAGTCTTATCAGAAAATACAAGAGAATTGTGTCCCATACTCAGTGAGATGAGAACATAATTTAAATTAAGTAGTTTATTGTCTGGCTACTCTATTGGCCAGGATGGGAGATGAGAAAAGCTGATTTTGAAAGCTGACATATCAACAGGCATTACTCTGCAGAGGTACTGCCTGAGCGGGTTTCTGTGCTCTCAGTCCTCCCTTAGTCTCTTCCCTTTTCTTTCCTCCAAATCAGAACCTATGCTAAAACACTTGGCAGCATTATAATTTGTTCACCTGCTGTCATATGTCCTTGAAAAGTGTCGGTCTTAAAATAGAAGCAGTGTAGCCCTGTGACTAGAGAGGTAGGTTGTTCAGTGAAAATTTCTCAAACCTTTGGATTGGGTGACCTGGATTCTACACACTAGGGTCACAGTTTAACCCTGAACATTTTACATGATCCCTGTTTCTTAAAAGTTATGTGACCTATTTAGGTCTCTTATTTATAAAATCAAAGAGTTAATGAAGACTACTGTTTAAAACCTCTGTTGACAGTAATATTTTACTATTACCTGTAATTTTAATGTGCTACATTTTTCCAAGTTTATTCTGTAGAAATGAAATATGGCTGTTGATACTTATCCCAATTAGTAATTATCACAGGATTCCATTAAAATGGTACATATAAAACTACAACTCATTCATGTAGTAGATTATTAATGTGGAAAATTTATGTGGCATCATTACAATGAAACTAATAGACTGCAAATCATAGACCTGGGTTCAGGTTCCTGACATTGGTCATTATATCCTGAAGTTACCTGGCCCAGGTGCTCGGCTCCTTCCTTGATATCTTATCCAGAATGCATCCTCACATATCTTCTTTTTTGAAAGCTTCTACTTATATAAAACCTAACACTCAGTGGTCACTATGTCAAGCATGTCCTCTGCTTCAGAAGCCCTACTAAGCATACAAAATATCATTGTTTAATAAATGGATAGAAGAATGGCTATGTAAATACACAGTTCAGCTCTTTCATTATTTGAGTACCTGAGGTTATGGGTCATTAAGTGATTCATTTAAAGCCAAAGAACTAATAAAAAGGGAGTAATATACTCATAAGTATTTAAAGTTGAAGAGACACTAAGATTTATCCCATGCTACCATTTATTTTACAAAGGAAACTAAGAACAAGAAAAACTAGTAATCTTTTCCCTACATTCTGAATCACTGATCACAGTACTTCCAGCTTCTAGTCTGACATTATTATTCCAAAAACCACCAACTCTAGGATCTCCTGTTTTGCATGAACCTCTGACTTCAACCACTAATGGCAAAATTCCTAGAGTTGTCTGAGATCCTCTTAAAGTCTGGACATAGTGTATTAGAAAGTCACCTATAAAAGTTCAGGGCTTTCTGTCATTCCATAAATAATTATTGTATTCCAATTGTTTGCCAGGTATTCTGTCAAACTAGAGCTATATTCAAAGATAAATATGTTGTTTCCTATCTTAGACATGCTTAGAATTTCACATAATATAAAATATTAACAAGTACCTCTTTTTCCTCTTTCCCTAGTTCCTTGATGGCCATACCCAAGAGCTAAGCAGAAGATACATGGATCATTATGATGGAGTCTATGGCTAAAAAAAAAAAAAAAGCTTAATTCCAAGTGACCAGCTCCTAAGGAATTGTTTGAGGGAAAAGGAATGCCAACCTTAATCTCCTTCAAAGTTCCAAGGAAATCTAAATTGGTTTAGTTGATTTTGCAACCAGAGTAGCAAGTTTTAGAAAGTGTGAGGGACCTATTTCTCTGTCCCCAAGGAAGTAGAAGAGTACGAAACATATCCCTTGAAATCAGAGGGTATAGGGAAGCACAGGAACCAATACTTTCTCTTCTCTGGAGATTCCTGGGAGTGTGAAGCTAATGGAAGCACCTTCTGTCAGTGGGGCATGATAGAACTGTGGTGGTAGGGTAGGATATCCATGGATCCATTCCCCACAGATCTCACGATGTTTTTGAAGAAGGGTCAGCCTAGTTCTTAGAAGACCAAGTGAAGAAGCACAGAGGCTAGCTCAAGCAGAGGAAGTAAAGGAATCATGAGGCTGTGTGGACAAAGAGAAATTCAACCATAACCTCTGTGCCATTTTTGTTGGGAAGATGGGCTAAAATGGAATACTGCCTGAATAAACTATAACCACTGTAAGTCTTTCTTTCCCCATTAAAAGAAGGGACATTGTATTGTACAACACTGTATTGTACCCAAAACAAACCAAACCAAAACAACAAACAAACAAACAAAAACAGAAAAAGCAAATAAACAAAAGCCCGGTGATGACAGAAGTGTGCCTGAGAGGAGAAAAGAGAAAAGAAGGACAGATATAGACAGAAGTTTGAAATGACAAATTAGGCACTTACTAAGATACTAGTAAACCACTGAGACTGCAGAATCCCTGAATTGAATGCACTTCACAAGAGAGAACAGAATAAGTTACCTGACCCAAAGTGAACTGAGGTTTCAGAGGTAAAAGAAAAACTGCGGTTATGTTAACAAGTGTCATGTGTGCCCAGGTCTGAAATGGTGACCGCTTATATCTTTTACAGGAAAAATAGAGAAAGAGCCTGAAAGGTACGAAAAACATAAGCTTGGAGAGTTCTAATAATAAAAGGGGAGGGTGATTAACTGGTATCCATGGGAAGAATGGAAGGAAAGTTGGGAAAATCTCATTCAAGAACTCTTTTGAACAAATGCTTGAAGACAGAATAGGATTTCATCTGCCACAACAAGCAAGGTTTACTTCTCCAGAAACTGGCTGGTATATTTTGGAACAGGGGTCTTTCTATATGGCTAGAGCAGATGAAGCCAAAAAGGTAGGCTCAACTAGATTCTGAAGGGCAGCAAAGCAAGCAGAGGAGCTGGGATGTTTACCCTAAGGAAGAGGGAGGCACTGAATGTCTACTGAAACCACAGGTCTGCAGACTATGCTGACTCACCCATGTGCATCCCCAACCTAGGACTCATCACATGAGAAACAGTGAATGAAGGCTCCCCTCATAATAATAGCAACACTTCCTGAGTGTCTGCCATATGCTCAACAGTTCTCCAAGCATGTTGTGTATACGACTTCACTGTGTCTTCTCATGACTTCACAGGAAGGTACTAGTACTATGTTTGCATTTCTTTGCAGTAAAGAAAAGTTAAGTAATTTAAATTCAGAGTTTATAAGGAACAGTCTGGATTGGACCCAAGATGGATGAGTACAGGGTCTGTATTCTTAACTATTAATAACATTCAAATTTGGTAATTGTACTTACTGTATGTCAATTGTGAGCATGGATGGATGGTTCCTTTAGAAAGCATGATGCGGTCTTTCCATTCTTTTTATGCCTCTGTTGTTTACTTCCCACTCAATTTCTGCAGTTAGCTCTTGACCTCTTGATTTTGTCCAGACCTTGGGCCTCCTGCATTCAACTTGGATCTTTGACTCTAATGGTCTGAAGTACAGTCAGTGTTTCAGTCAACAGATATAATACAGGGAGAAATATTTTGGTTAGGAGAGAGTCTTCTGGTGGCTCTCAAACTGCCCCCATCATACCTTTGAAAAACTTTGCCAAGCTCATGCCTGTGAGGGCATTTAGCGAAATTCAATGTGTTATTCATTAACAAGCAAAGTCTTTAAAGCTAAATGCTAGATGGGCATATTTCTGGTTATTTCCACCCCTCGGTCTGAGTTACAGTGAATCCTCATGCAAATTCCTCTCTCCAAGACCAGCATTTCTCAAAGTATGGCTCCTGAGAGGCTTTTTAAAAAATGCAGATTCTTAGAAATCATTGACAACTCCTAAGTCAGCAAAAGTGGGGCTCGGTCATAAATTCTTAATGGATTTCCCCCAAAACTCTCACATACACTAAAATCTGACAATGAAAATTGTCTAATATCATGATCTAGTGTATACATCCACACCAGTATCCTTACCTAAAACTAAAATTTCATGAAATGATACCTTACCATGTGTCACTTACCATTTTATATTCTATTTCATGAGGTTTCTTTCTGCATATTTTAAATCACAACTCACACCTTGAAAAATAAAAATCTAAATGATCTAAATGATGACACTATGCAGACAAAGTCATTTTGCCACTGTTCCCTTCCCAGTTCTTTTCTGCCTCCCATGGGGGGTCTTTCTAGGCTTGTCTAAACCCACACATCTTGCTTCAGACTATTCCATCTCCACTCCTCTATCAAAATTTACTTTCTTTTTTATTACTCACCTCTAGCTTCATACAGTCATTTATACTAAGGTAAGCTAGTTTGATCAAATGATCTCAGCAGAATGTTGTTCCTACCTATTAACATTTACATTTAAATCCAGAGAAATATTTACATATTAATCTACAAATTAGATAACTGTTTTTTAGGAAGAATGTTATGTTCCAATCCTCCCATACACACAGTCCAACCTACAAACAGGATCTCTTATGCCTGGTATGAAAGGACCCTATTTGATCTTTCTCCCGGGCCTACTTATCCTACAACCTAGCCTGGGAAAGTTCCTAATGTCCTATCAGTCTAGGTACTTCATCTTTAATGGTAGGAAGATAAGGCCCTGACACTGCTGCTTTGAAGATTAAATAAGATGCACATGATAGTGGAAGCACAGACGGCACTCTATAGTAATTGACCTCCCTTTCCCGCTGTTCCCATCCCCTCTTCCTGTGCCCTCTTATATGCCCTTGTCCTCCTTTTGCTTTTTTTTTTTCTGCTCCCATCCCTCCAGCATACATTGAGTTTGCCAAGACATATCTGATTTGTGTCTTGCCTTGTATGTTACTCCCAGGGCCCCTCCCCCACTGCCTTCCTGTGTCTCCTGAAGCCATGTGGTACTCCATTCATTCTCACTTATTTCACTTGGAAAGGGCATGGATCCATACTTTCATTCTCCAGGATTACCTCTGTGCTATCCAGTTGTCATCTTGAAAAAGTCTGACAACACAATCCACAGTAAAATGTGAATAAAAATAAGTTACCGACTTCCTAGGGGCCACTGTTCTTTCTTCCTCTTCCTTCTTCCTTTTTCTTTCTGCCATCCCTCAATGGCAGAATTTTAGGCAGCAGCAGGTCAGCGTGGGAACATTAAGAAAGAGGACCAGAGAATAGCTTAATAATTGCCCCTCAACTATCTAGTCCTGCCTGACTGGTTCTGGCTCCTTTGCAGTTTCTTATATTAATGAGCCACCTTCACGAGCATCAGCTGAGAATGAGGACGACAAAATGCTGTCATCTTCTTTACCTGCTGTTCTTGTGGTCAAGAGCCTTTTGGTCCATGACTGGTTAGCAGAGATTGCAATGCATGAAACGCAGTTAAAGCAGAACAGCCAGGCTAGCCTCGCTTAGATGCACAGCACCCCAGGCAGCTATCTGCATTTTGGGGTACTGTTGATTGCTTCCCCTCATCAAGAAATAGCTCCACCATCTGCCAGACACAGAGTTTCACATCCTGAACACAACAGAGGCTCTTTGGTGAGTGCTTTTGGGAAGCAATAGAGGATAGAGAAGAACATGTAAGAGGTGCCAGAGTTAGGTTAGAGGCTTATTCATTCCATCCATCTTCAAATATTTACCGACCAACTACCATATCACTGTGGTTAGTAGGAAGAAAGAGAAAAGACAAAACAGTGACTGAAAGAAGGAACTGGAACTGCAATTCTAGAATGTAAAGATGGAAACAAAAATCATTTGTGTAGACCAGCCCTAGAACCCTGGAGGAAGATGACTTTTGACTGATGTGCCTTTGCCAGCTTTACTACAAACATCTTGACTATGTGTATATTCTTGGAATGAGAAGTAAAGACTCAAGCTAATAATAAATCAGTTTTATCCATGTTTTTAGCCCAAGATGACTTCTTTCCAAATAGGCAGTAAATTCTCTGAATTTTGTGACTGAAGATTTGAAATCACTCACTGGGCTGTAGTAGGCAATTCTGAAAACTTGTCATTGTGATGGTGTCCCTGCTGGTACTGCTCTGTTCCAGGGTGACTGCAGCTGCCTGCTGAGACTTCCAGATAGATCCATCCCAATAGATACAGACATACACTGCTTAAAGACTAGATGAGAGAGAGAGGAGAAGACCAGTCAAAGATGAAGGCAAAAATTGGAGTGATATAGCTGTAATCCAAGGAATACTCAGAGCTACTAGAAGCAGAAGCGGCAAGAAAGGATTCTGCCCTACTCCCACTCCAGAGCCTCTGGAAGGAAGGAAACCCTTCTAAAAACTTGATATTGGACTTATGGTCTCCAGAACTATGGAGGGAAGGGTATACAAGTGAGAAACAGTTAGCATATACCTCTGGAACATCTGGTGATGCTTCTTATACTAGAATGGTGCTGCTACTGGCCCCTCTCCACAACCCCAGGCATAACAGTCTCCTACCCTCAAAGAAATCTGTTGTTTCCCATATAGAATATCCAACAAAGAATTTTAAAACTAGACTTCTGCCACCATAGCATTTTGCATGAAAATAAGAACAAAAGTGGCAACATTGGCAGAAATCAGTCTTCCTAGAAAAACTATCTAGATCCTCTTGCCAAAGAGGATCTTCTTTTAGAGGCAAAGTAGGTACTCAATAGAAACTGAAGCTACCACTCTCTTTTGTTTTAAGTCCAAGCCACTGAGATACCCTAAATCTTGGCCCCAAATGCTGCTAAAACAGAAGTCCAACTCTCCTATTTGACAAAAATATATTTTCAAAGAAAATTTATGGGGGGGGGGTAAAAGAGACCATTCTACGTGCAAAAAGGAAGAATATCTGGCTGAATGGAAGATACACACCCCATGATACAGAGCAGAAGACAGTGTTGATGGTGATCTGTGGCACATGGAACACTTGGCACCTGATAGTGGGACAGATAGAAGACACAGGTTCACAGGAGGCAAGGAAGGAGGATATGTTGAACACAGTTGCTAGGAGACACTGATCCAGTTTGATTCAGGGGAACTTGCTGACTTTTCCCTTTTCCCTTGACACAAATCCACTATAACAAACAACTCATCGTTTGTCTTAGTTTCCTTTTTTTAAAATTTGGGTTTCTAGTCTCTTCTGGAAGCAGAATGTCTTGGTCCTCCAACATAGGAAAAGTGGCTCATCTTTTCTCTAATGAGAAAGGTCCTAACCCTGCATCCTCTTCTGG
The DNA here is from genome assembly GCA_004023965.1 of Spilogale gracilis. Taxonomy (NCBI): domain Eukaryota; kingdom Metazoa; phylum Chordata; class Mammalia; order Carnivora; family Mephitidae; genus Spilogale; species Spilogale gracilis. The sequence goes on along the minus strand of PITA01005207.1, from coordinate 16,509 downwards.
GTCTGAGTTTCTCAGGGTCCTCTTTTTTGGCACTAAGATTGTGACCTGTCTCCTCAATGGGACTTGAAACTTATGTCCTCTATCCCTGCCACCACTGTTGCTTTCTGTCATCCAGGTAGATACAGTATGTCTGGAAAGCTGTCCTGTCTTCTCTGCACATGCTCTGGGCCTTGGGCTCTAAGTCCGCAAAAGACAAACTCTCTGAGTCAAGGGACTCTTCAGCAACATCACCATGAGCCTGTCTCTATTGTATTTCTCCCACCAATAAGAGCTTTGACCCTCTACTGAGATAGTCTTTCAAACATGACTTTGCTAGATCTTACCCTTCCAGTATGCAGAACATTTCTCAGCATCTGGATCCACTAGACTACTCAGTTCTCTATTTTGAGTTTGGGAACTTCCAAGACTACTGGCTCTCAGAATGTATTTGCAAACAGTAGACTCCCATTGATGGTTTACTTGGACAACTGTTCTGGTTTGTCTTCAGTGTTATAGAATGTATGGAGGCCTGAAGTGTCCTGCACTCCAGCAAGAAACTCTAAGCCTTTTCCAGAATTCAGTTCATAGCTTTGATTGAGTTGTTTTAGAGATGATCCCTCCTCTTGTTTCTCCAGCCACATCTGGATGTCCACTCTTTTCATGACTCATATCTATAGGTGCTCTTAGACAGTAAAATCATAAAAAAATGACTAGTCTTCATATACCTACTTGTAAAGAATCCTCATAGAAAGCACTGCAAACCGTTGAGGGAAAGATGCTCTTCATAGAGAATACAGTGTGTGGTGAACTGGACAATCTCTTGTCAGATAAATTCCTCCATTAAAAAGCTGAAGTAACAGGCATGAGTTTCCCAGGATTTAGAATATTGGAAGATAAGAAACCAACCCACAGGGACACTCTAGAGATGAGCCCTCTGGGATAGTGTTCAACAAAAAAGGAAGCAATTCAGATTGAATGAACGTTAAGGTGGTATATGTCATGGTGAAGTAGAGAGGTAGCAGACAATGGCAGGAAAATTATTTAGTGGGGTCCATAAGTGGGTCTAGTATGTGAAAGGGTGTGAGGTCTGGTGAGAACATCCTTCCCTTTCCTCTTATCTACCGTGATCATGAAAGAAGGAGATTCTGGGACCTAGTTCTCACTCTAATCTCTTTAGACAAACTGAAGGCTATAATTATTCTTCAATAATGTGACTTTCTACCTTGAATTCATAGAACTCTATGTTCCTTACACATTATCCTTTTGAAGAAGGTAAAAGCATTTCTATCATTTTTTTTTTAAACTCAAGAAGAAGGTCTTCATGTTTATGATCTTCCAATTATTTCCCAGTCAATAGCCCTCTGCTGAGGACAGGTACAAAATCTCTGACCTTGGATGAGGTAAGATTCTGCTCCTTGAGACCAGAGCTCAGTTTTAGCATCTTATGAGAGGCTTTCAGAAGTTCAGACTTGCTCTGATAAGAATCATTCCTAAGAACTAAGATTGGCCCAGAGACATGAGGTATTAAATGGGGAATGATGAATTGTTATGGTGTGATTCTGTTCCCCTAGACATATCCTACAGCTCTTAATAATCCATCTCAAGGACAGAGAATCATAATATTTTAGATTTTACCCTAGAGTTCTCTACCACCTCTAGACAGATTTATTTATGAACTTTGGGTAAAATTATCTGCCCTGATCACCCTGTTCTCCTAAAAGGAAAATGTTTTCATGTTTCCTGAAAGGGGCCATCTCAGATATCTGCTTAGGTAAACATAATTGATTGGGTAAGTGGGAAGAGGAATAGGGAAAACATGAGTTCATCCACACTGGGCATTGGAATCAGAGTTCCCTTACTTTATCTCTGCCTATTTTTTCCACAAATGGGTTCATCTGTAGGGAGTACAGAAAAATAAGGAATTTCCTCAGAGACATAAGGAATATATTAGTTAAAATGACCCAAGAATTTGAGCTTGGGGCACCATGGTTGTTCAAGAGGTAGAAATCTGTCTACAACTTCTGCAGGGCACTACTCCCTCAAGCATCAAAGAACATTGGACACTGAACCAGTATGCTCCACCCTAGAGGTCCAGACCTATGTCACAGAGCCAATGGATGGTCACAAATGACTCTCAAGGGTGAAGGAGGAGACAGGAAATAGAAAGTGAATTTCTGGCCCTTCCCCACCACCCAGATCCAAAGGTACATTCTGGACTACTAAATCCCTCCCCTCTTCTCAGGGTCTTTTTATCTTCCAAATCCAAATTTATAGCATGTGTAGCATGTGTGTGTGTGTGTGTGTGTGTGTGTGTGTGTGTGCATGTGTGTACATACATTTCTCTATTTATTCCCAAATCTAGGTATGAATCAAGTCTAGTTTTACCCCTTGGCATTCTTAGACAGCATCAATTTCAAGTTTGAAGTTTTCCCAAGAATTTTTATAATTCCCAAGGCTTTAGACCTTTAGGATTTCCTTGGTCTTCCACTCCAGCATCCCAGCATAATCAGGTTTTGCATTATCAACCCAAACATAGAACTCAGCTGCCCACTTCAAGTTTGTGCAAATGAATCCATTTTCACCAAAAAAAAAAAAAAAAAAAAAAAAAAAAATTGAGTGAGCAACATAACATTTTATAAAGCTACGTTAAGAGTGATGAAGTGGGAGGGAGGTACTAGCACATTCCATAGAAAATAATGTAATAATATTGATAATCAAGGAATTTAAATTTAATAATAGTTGCCTATTTAAGTCTCTCTGGGGCTGCTCTGTTCACAAGGTATCTCAAAATTCTTTCATGCCCATACAATGCCCCACCCCTTGTTGGTCCTGGTCTCCCAAGTCCCCACCCTCCAACATAATTTCACCCATAATTATAGAGCAATTTAGCTTCTCGAAGTACTTCTCCCAACCTGCCCATCTAAATCCAGCCGGATTTTCAGTCTTGGTGAGACCTTTTTTTTAAGAGTCACTGGAATTCTAAAAAACAATACATTTGCTTTTTGTTTTATTGAATTACACTTGTGGTTACTCATCTGTAAAGAGTTTTCTGATTTTTATCCTGTACTTCCTACTTTTCACCAAAATTCCTATAGGTCTCTCAATAACTCTTAAAAATAATTAATGAGGTTTTAACACACACACACACACACACACACAAATACACACACATTTAGATACATAGATACAGGATTCTCAGATTTATCTTCCCATATTCAAACAGCAGACAAACTGTGCACAGTTTTAATGCTGATGGCTTTATTCATAAGAGTGTAAAGAGTGTAAGAGTGTATACAAATCAAGCACTGTATAATTTCTATACTTTGGTTTCTTCAATTCCCTTCAATACTAGTGAATCAGCATTGGTCACGGGCACCCAAACGAGTTTTTGTAGGATGATGATTCATGCAGCCATATGAAAAAGATACCTTAAAAGTGTTATAAGAGAAACTAGTTCATTGAAGAGGGAAAAAATAACAAACAGCAATAATAAAGTGTTTTGCTACCTATACAGAGAAAAAAAAAGAACAGAAAAACAAATGAAACAGAACAGAGTTCAGAAATTAATTTAAATGCTGATAGGAACTTTGTCTTTGATACAGAGATGCTTCAAATAATTGAGGGATAATTTGTAGTCAATATGTTTGGTTGAGACAAATAGGCAGCTTTGGAAAAAATGAGAGAATGACAGAAAACAGGAAACTAAGGTGTTTTATCTAGGAACCCAGGGCACTGAGTGTGCACTTATGTTCCCTCTCTAAGATAATAACATAGGCCTGCTGACATTGAACTTGTCCAGAGGAATTAGATATTTTTATATATCTTCATAGATAGAAATGCCTACTTGTGTGTGTGTGTACATGTGTATTTTTTTGGAAGGGTCGCAAAGCAGCAAGTCATTAAGGGCTGAGGCACCAGCAGTCTCTGAGCATTCCAGATCCAGCAGGTCCTGCTGATATGAGGAATAAGTCACCCATATCTCCTTGGAATCTTTCAAGACTCTGAAAACCAAGTGAAATCTTGTATGCTATACTATGCCTTCTCCTGACCTGGGCAGCCACCTTGCTTCTGAAAATATTATGTGTGCCTCTTTTTTTATGCACTAACTTCTTCCCATTAAGGTAGGTCCACCTGACAGGCTGTAGAACCCATCTATAGAAAATTATAGTTCTCGATGTAATTCTCTACTTTATGCCTTCCATAAGCTAAGTAGCCATAAAACCAAAGATTTAAATATAAAAAGAGAATATGATAAAAAGTATCAGACTTTCTTTTCTTAATAATGTCAGAGGTGGAAATCTTTTATAAGCATGTCTCAAAAGCCACTGGAGAAAACAGCAGACTAGGAGGAACCCGAGCTCACTCCCACAGAGACATCAGGCAACAGCTGCAAGATTGGTGGAATAGATCTTCCATAGCTGAAGACATAAAGAAGCCACAATAAGAAGGACAGAAGGGGCGGAGATGTGGTTGGGAACCAAATCCTAGCACAGTGACCCACAGATGGGAGAAAGATCACAGGCACAGAGATCCTTCCACTGAGGAGCAAGGGGATCAAGCCCTACATTGGGCACCCCCTGCCCTGGAACCTACATCAGGAAGATGAGCTCCCATAATGTCTAGGCTTTGAAAATCAGCAGGACTTAATTCTGGGAGAGCCACTGGACTACAGGAAACTGAAACTCCGCTCTTAAAGGACCAGGAAGCAGTATCACTCTATCTGAGACACAGCAGGAAGCATCAGTTTGAAAAGCTCCTGACAAATAATGGCATTCTGAAGATGCCCATATTCTAATCCCTCAAACCTGTGAATATGTTTCCTAACAGGGCAAAGAAACTTTGCAGAAGTGATTAAGTTGAGGATCTTGACATAATTGGATTATTCTGCATTATTTGTGTGGGCCCAATATATTCATAAGGGTCTTTGTAGGTCAAAGAGGTAGGCAGGAGTTTCAGAATCAGAGGAGATGTGATGACAGAAGCAGAGGTGATGAGGGCATGAACCAGGGAATGCCATTAAAAGCTGGAAAAGGCAAAAGCATAGATTCTTCCCTAGACTGTCCAAAAGGCATGCAATCTGCCTGATTCTTTTTAGACTTCTAACCTCCAGACTATAGAAAATAAATATAAAAAAGAATAAAGGAATGAAGGAAGGAAAGGAAGAAAAGAAGGAAGGGAGGGAAGGAGGGAAAGAGGGAAAGAGGGAGGGAAGAAAACAAGCAGGCAAGCACAGCACCTAGGTTATATGTGAAGGAGATTTATTGACTAATTTTAGGGCATGTGCCAGAGGGGCAGGAATCTGTACGTGCTTTCTCTGAGAATAGAACTACTGGTAGGTGACATTTATCTTGCCCTCCTTTGCCTGGCTGGCTGAACATTTTTGGGAGCCTGTTGGGACACCATCTACCTTGCCAGCACAACTTACCCTGCTCTAGCATTCCCCCACACACCCACCTGCCCAACCTGCTTACTCCAGGGTGCTCCCCCTCCAAACCAGCTCCCCTCCCTGCCACGCCCAGAGGGCTGACTTAGTCAGGACTAGCCTCCTTCCCTAAAGCAACTACCATCCCACCACATCTGTGAGTGATCCTTCAGAGCAACTCCTGCCCTGGGGAGGGTTAGGCAGCCCAGCCCATCAGCATGCCCATCAGTACACCCACAGCCAGCCCTGTCAGGGGTCAGCACTGCCTACCAGTGCATCCATAGCAATCATGGCTGGTTATTGCAGCCGGGCCTGCCCATCTGTGCCCATAAGCACTATCATGAGGCCATTCAGATAGATATAATGTGGACCTTCCTTGCTCCAGTATGCTTGCCCTAGTCATGACTGGTCATTGCTCACAGCCAGGCTGAGGCATCCCATCCACTAATGTACCCGAAGTTGTCACAGCCTAGTCACAATAGGAGAATGCACACAGCCCACATATGAAACATCCTTGGAAGTCCTAGTTCTCATGACCAGGGGAAATTACACAAGTAGGCCTCACAGGATGCCGTCTATATAAGGCCACTACTTTCACGACCAGGAGATATAGCAGACCTATGTAATACATAAAACAAATACAGAAAGTAAGGTAAATGATGAGATAACATAAACATGTTCCAAATGAAAGAATGAGACCAAATCTGAGAAAAAGATAAGCTATGTACCTGATACAGAGTTCAAAGTAATGGTCATAGAGATGCTCACCAGACCTGAGGAAGAGCAGATAACAAAGTGAGGATGTGAACAAAGAATATATGTATATTTATATATGACACATATATACATATATGAAATATATGAAACCAATTAGAAGTGAAGAATATAATAATTGAAATAAAAATACTTTGGAGGGAATCAACATCTGATTAGCTGATACAGAAAACATATCAGTGATCTGGAAGATAGGGTAGTAGAAAGCACTAAGATGGACCTCCCCCTCCAAAAAAAGAAAAGAGAATTCTAAAAATGAGAATTGGGACTCTGAGACAGTGTTAGGCATACTATGTTTACATAATAGAGGTCCCAGAAGGAGAAGAGGAAAGGGGTAAAAATGTATGTGAAGAAATAATGGCTAAAAACTTCTATACAATGAGGTGCCTACAAGAGGCTCATTTTGGACCCAAAGACACATACAAATATGTACAGGCTGATTACTAATAACAAATGTGAATCAGTAATCAAAATACAATGAACACACAAAAGTTCAGGATTAGATGGCTTCACATGAGAAACCTACCAAGCATAAAAAGTAGAGTTAATACCTACTCTCCTCAAACTATTCCAAAAAAGAGAAAGGAATGCTTCCAAGTTAATTAGAAGAGGCCCTGATACCAAAATTAGACAAACTACAAAAAAAAGGAAAGTTACAGAACAGACTAATATCCCTGACAAATGTAGGTGCAAAGTCCTCAACAAAATACTGGCAAACTAAATTCAGTAATACCTGGGACACCTTGGTGGCTCAGTCAGTTAAGCATCTACCTTTGCTTATAATCCCAGAGTGCTGGGATCAAGCCCTGTGTCAGGCTCCTTGCTCAATGGGGAGTCTGCTTCTTTCCCTCAGCCTGCCATTCCCCCAACTTGTGCTCTGTCAAATAAATAAAATCTTTAAAAATAAATAAATACATAAATAAATAAATAAATAAATAAATAAATAAATAAATAGATTCAATAACACATTAAAGTGATCACCAAAATCAAGTGGATTTATTTCAGGGGTGGAAGGATGGTTCAATTATTTACAAATCAAACAACATAATATACCACATTAACAAAATGAAGAACGAAAATCATATAATAATCTCAATATATGCAGAAAAGCTATATGACAAAATTCAACATCTATTAATGATAAAAACTCTCAACAGAGTGGACATAGAAATAACATACCTCAACATAACAAATGCTATATATGGCAAACCCACAGGTAACATCATACTTAAGGTGAAAAACTAAGTTTTTCATCTAAGATCAACAACAAAGCAAGAATATCTACTCTCACCATTTTTATTCTACAAGGTACTGGAAGTCCTAGCCATAGCAATCAGACAAGAAAAAATAATAAAATGCTTCAAAAGTGGTAAGAAAGAAGTAAAATTGTCACTATTTGCAGGTAACATGATACTATATGTAGAAAACCCTAAATACCCCACAAAAAAAACCCACAAAAAAACTATTAGAATAAAGAAATACATTCAGTAAAGTTATAAGGATATAATATACAGAAATTTGTTTCCATAACCAATAACAAAGTAGCAGAAAGAGAAATTAATAACATGATCCCATTTACAATTACACCCAAAAAAATTAAAATCTAGGAATAAATTTAACCAAGGAAGTCAAAGACCTATATGCTCTAAAAACAAGATATTGATAAAAATTTATATGTCAACAAATGGACAACATAAAACAAATGAATAAATTCCTTACATACAAATAATCTTCCAAGGATTAATCAGAAAGAAATAGAAAATCTGTAAAGACCAATTACTTGTAAAAAACTGAATCAGTAATCAAAACATACTCAACACACAGAAATTCAGGATTAGATAGCTTCACAGTTTAATTCAAAAACCATTTAAAGAGTTAGTACACATACTTGTTAAACTATTCCAAAAACTAGAAAAAGGAGGAATGATACCAAATTTACTTTGAGAGGCCAGCATTACCCTGATAGAAAAACCAAAGACATCCAGACATTACCAAAAAAAAGAAAAGGGAATATAGACCAGTATCTCTGATAAGCAGATACATAAAAATTCTCAACAAACAGCAAAACAAATTCAATAATATATTAAAATGATCACTCACCATAATCAAGCATGATTTATTGCAGGGATAGAAGGATGGTTCAATATCTGCAAATCAATTAACATGATACACATTAACAAAATGAAGAATGGAAATTATATATCCCTTTCTTTCTCTCATCTCTATCTTGAACTTATCACTAAATAAAATACATATTCAACATTGTACAATCAATTATGGACATGCTTTTTATGCGATACTTTGTGCTCAAATTTGCCCAAACTGGCCACTAGAAGCCCCTGCAAGCTGGCTCCTCATTCCTCTTGACATGCTCTCACTAGATTCTGGGTGCACCTTTGCTTTCTGGTACAAGAAGATATGCCAAAGTCAACTTGCATTTTCCCTATTTCAGATCTAGTATCAGTCTTTCCCCCTCAAATCCTTGATTCCTCTTAGTGAAGAACCAAGTTCTGATGGCTAGACATATTAATTCTTTGTTGTATTAGTTTGTTCCGAACATCACTGACCTGTACCTGCTAGATATAAGAAACGCCTTTTCAGGTATGACAACCAAAAAGTCTTTAAACATTGCCCTGTACTCCTTGGAGGACTAGTTGAGAACCACTGGTTTACATGAATGAAAGCATTGTATGAATACTCCTGAGAGACTTAGTTCGTTCCTTTAATAATGTACATTGAAGATTAATTCATTACAGAGATAATACTCATCGTTTTAAGATCTTATGGTATTTTCTTGTGCAGCAGCATCCAGAGCTCCCTTAAACACCCCCTATGTCATCCCCTTACTACTGAACGGAGAATAAATTTGTGCGTATGTCCTTTTGTGGTTGTTGAGCTTTAGGATATATTCCTAAAAATGAGATTGCCAAGTAAAAAGGAAAAGTACATGTGTAATTTTGTTGTATACTGTGAAATTCCTCATGATGATATTTGTATTATTTTCCATTCCCTCCAGCATTGTGTGAGAGTGCCTGTCTCATAACAGCTTTGTCAGAGTACTTTATTTCCTTGTGGGAGTGGAGATGGAGAAAGCCAGATAATACTTACTTAAGTCATCTAATAAATGAGAAGTAGTAATTCCACTAAGTCTTCTAAATCTGTCTTATTTAAATGAAATAGAGAGAAAATGCTTTTATGCATTTAAGAACCTTTTTGTTTTGTGAAAATGCACTCCATGTGTATATCTTTTATCTATTTTTTCCTACTAGGTTTTTGGGTTTGTCATCTCTTTTTGGGGGGGGGAATTTTATATTTTAGGAAGAGTTTCTTTAATTTTGAGATACTTTCTAATTTGTTATTTATATTTTCACTGCTCATGATGATTTTTTCATGTAATTTCTTATTTGTGTGTGTGTGTTTTTTAGTTGCACCTGGGTTTGAATCATGGAAGAAAAATCTTTTACACTTGCAGATCATTACAGAATTCATTTTTTATATTGCATTTCTTGGTCTTATTTTTTATATTTATATTTTATATCTATTTGAAATTTATTCAGGTATGGGTATAAGTGTACAACAAAATTTTTACTGCTAGCCTTTATTTTTAAGACCATTTACTAAAATGTCCATTCATTCTACAGTTATTTGAAATATCACCTTTATTATATGCTTAATTTATATATATATGATTCATTTTTCCATCTTCTATTTCATTTCACTAATGATAGCTAGTTTGTTTTTGCCATTGTTCTGATACAACAGTGTTTTACACAGTTTTTTGGGGGGGATATTTTAATATATAGTGAAACTAATTCATCACTGCACTTCCTCAAGATGTTCTTGGCTAGTCTTATTTATTTTTCTCTATTAGCTTTAGAGTCAACATATGTAACATAAAAGAAATTATCTAACATGACATTTTTTTAATTCAAGTTTACCTGTGTCTCTTTTGGAAATTTAAATATTTCCTCACATAGATAGTGTACATTTCTTATTAAACATATACTTGGGTATTTTATCTTTTCAGTTCTATTATAGATGGAGTCTTAATAGCTTTTTATCAGCTAGACTTTATCAAAATTATTAGCTTTGGACTGCCAGAAGACACTGTACAATACTAAAAAGACAAACCATAGATTAGGAGACATTATGATAAAGCCATCTGATAAAGGACTAGTATCCATACTAAATAATTTTCACAACTCAATAATAAGAAATCAAACAACCTAAGAAAAAAACAGGTAAAATAGTTGAAGAGACACTTCATTAATGAAAATGTAAGAATAAGGATGAAAAATAAGAACATGAAAATGTTCAATATCATTACTTATTAGTGAAGCACAAATTAAAACCACAGCATCATACCTCTGCACATCTGTTAGAAGGTCTAAAATCAAAAGAAGTCAAAGGGCTTCACCTAACTCCAAATGTACCACTCCATGGTACCATGTTCCCAGAAGGAATGCCATAAATATCTGGTTAACAACACTGACTACCACAGACAGCCTTCAAGGTCTACACAGTCACTTCTCTTAACTACCATTCAAACCCAATTCTAAAACATGCCTCTTACTTCCTGGTCCTCATATTTTCTTTGACCCTCCATACTTTTCATATTACTTCCAACTACTGGACTTTTATACTTACAGTTTCTTCTGCCTTAGCTTTTCTTCTCCAGCTTTGCCTACTTCCCTTCTACTCATCTGAAGACACATTGACTCTTAACCCTTGGCCTAAAATCTCCTTTTCTTTCAGAATGCCCATCACAATGAAATTTAATATCGATTGTGAAATCATGTAGTAAATGTCTCTTCACCCATTGGCCCATAAAGTTCTGAGTGAGTGAAGACCACATTTGATTTTACTCCATTATATCCTTAGTACCCAGCACAGTTCTGACACATTTTGAGTACCCATTCAACATTGTACAGTCACCACATGAATAAAAGAACAAAAACTTTAAAATAGGTGGCTCACTGTATTTATTATGGCCTAGCAGTAAATAACACACATGTGAATAAAGTATGGAAAGAGCATGATAGTCCAGAAAACTGAGGGCAGAATCTTTCAAAACCTTTTAACAAAAACAACCACACACACACACACACACACAAAGGCAAAAAACAAAACAAAACAAAACCTCACTAGCCTCTCTGGTGGGCTTTTAGTTCAAGGCTTGATAGAATGTAAAGAAATGCCACCTTTTATAACTGAAACAAAGCCATTTCAATTATTGATAAATGCTAAGACAATTAAAGACACTCAAGTATACTGGCATCTCAAATTAAGTTATTATTTTACCTTGTGCTATCTCTAAATCCAATAGTTTCTGGAATCATGGAATTATGGAATGTTAAAATTTGAAGAGGCAGACTTTTAAAAAAAATCCAACTGACTTATTTTATAAGAAAAGAAGTAGAGCAAGTTTCCAGTTTAAAGATGACACTGAGCATATTTCTTCTATTTCTAGTCTAGTGATGTTCTTCTTCTTTCCTCTTCATTTTAATTTAAAGGTCCCATTTTTATCCTCCTGTAATCCATTTCTAATTGTCTTTTTTTCAAAGAATATTACTTGTTAGCCCAAACAGGTCTCTATGATAGCTTACAACTTACCATCAGGCAAATAATACACAAAATAATTTCTCTTTTATGTGCTCATTTTTCCCTTAAAGTGGAAATTTTTTAATATATAACATGTCTTCTTAGACTATTGGAAAATTATTAATTAACTAAATCAATTTCCTTACCATTGCTTCAGAATTATTGTTCCCAAATGTGGCAAATCTTTTAGGTTGCAGATTCCCAGATATATCACCTCCAATATTCTGAAATCTGAATGCAGTAGATTTCGGATAGCCTCTGGGAAGTCACAATAAAAAATAGTAAAATTTTCCAAAAAAAGTTCTAAGCAATCCAAAAGCACAGCTAGGCTAGGAAACCACTGTCTTAGATTATCAAATTCTGATAAACTCTAAAGCTAATCTTATGAAACATATCTAGCCCAATAAAAAAAAATTACTTCATGATGGATATAGAGTAATAGAAATAAATGTATTACCTAAGCCTTTAAGGCCTTTCTATTGAAGCACTCAATTATTTGCACATGCAAAATTTAGTACAAGGTAGATTGGTTGAACCAATAAAATAATCTAGAGTGTGAAATGCCTAAGTCTTATATTATTCAGATTTAGAAAGCGCCCCTTCTGACGTCCCTTTCCGCTGCTTCACAAATGCCATCATCTTTATGACTGTACCCTTTTTACTTTCCCTTGCTGCTATTGCCTTCCTGCAGACTTTATAGCAGCTTTGACAGTCCCCCTCTTGATTCATTTATTCCCTCCTCCTTCTCTCTGCTGTCTTTTCCCTCCATCTATTTTAAGTTACAGGGGAGAGACAAGAAAATCACAGCCTAAAGGCTTTCAGAATTTAACGTTTTCACTCTATGGAATATATGAATCACCCTCTTGCACATTCTGAGGTTTAGTTATTTGTTTCTTTTTCCAAAAGAAGTTGTTTTTACAGATTGCAAAAACATTAAATTAGATATTGACTTTTTTGTGACACACCCCTCATCTGAAATTTCCCTTGCTCTCTTATCAAACTTAAATATATTCACAATATATGCCCAGCAAAATAAAGCAAAACTAGACTAATATGATACAAAGTCTTCAGTAGATAGCATCTTTAAACTACCACAGTTAAATGAATCTGGTCTTAGTGAATGGCACCAATACAATCCACTCACTAGTGGGAGTTCAAAACCCCATTCCAGGCTCAGCTCCAGAAAGGAGAAATGCCAGTGTAGTTGAAGGCTAGGGATATTTTTCCACCAAGGTGTCAGCCAGGCCCTGAAGCTTATGACATCATGAAGGGTATAAACCCTTACATTATTAGGTGCTGTGCCCTGTATGGAATCTGCCATTTGGTCATTTTTTTGGAAATCCGTTTCTCAGAAATATATTGGAGGGGCGCCTGGGTGGCTCAGTTGGTTGGGCGACTGCCTTCGGCTTAGGTCATGATCCCGGAGACCCGGGATTGAGCCCCACATCGGGCTCCCTGCTCGGCGGGAAGCCTGCTTCTCCCTCTCTCACTCCCCCTTCTTGTGTTCCCTCTCTGGCTGTGTTTCTCTCTGTCGAGTAAATAAATAAAATCTTAAAAAAAAAAAAAAAAAAGAAAGAAATATATTGGAGGTTGACCTAAAACTGACCTGAGATACCTCTCAATAGTGAAGGCTCCTGGCATTTGCAATATCTAACCAGACCAGGAAGAGAACCAAGGTAGAAAGGACAGGCAGTGGATGAATAAACCAGCTGCTGACACTTTGGGAAGAAACATTTTAATGCCTTGCTGAGCTTTCCACTGGAGTTTGTTTGTTGCTTTTTTCTTTATCAGAGCATTAAATCATGGAGTTTCATAGAAGGCAATCAGGATGGTTGCACTTAGTCCTTGCTACTGAGTCCCCAGACACAGTGCAACCCAGCTCATGTAATCTAGGAGCAACATTGCATAGTAATAAGCTATGACTTTGTTCCATTTTCCTTCCACATTCTCTCTCTTACACCTGCCTGTGATCATGCCAGGTGACTAGACAAGGCTGAGTGCTTACATTTGGACTCTTAGTTCATGACTTTCTTGCTGTCTCTTCCCTCTTTGCAAAGACAACCCAGAGTAATCTGTGCCAAAGAGAGAATAGTGAGCACCAACTGACAGCTTGTATCATCAATCTTTTAATAAAAAACAAAATTCAGAGCTGGAGGTGAACAGAACCAACAACTTAAACAAAAAATAAAAGAAAAAAAACACTCAACAGTTCTGAAATAGCAGCAAATCCAACATCCAGAGAGAGCATCAAAAAGGAATCCAAGAATTAGGATGTTCATTACACACACACACACACACACACACACACACACACATTATATGTACTCAGAGTCATGTCAGAGCCAAGGAGAATTTCTACTTACTTCCATGAAGGCCTCCAATTTTAGAGCTCCTACCTTCGGAACTCTCCAGGTGGTTCTAAACTCTAGATCAGAGCAGTCTAGTTTTAAAGGAACCATGATCGGTTCCTTTAAACCATTGATCTTTTGAGAAGGGAAAGAAGGTGTCAGTCAGGAAAGTATTCCAGAGATATGTCTATAGGAAAGGTCACATAACTCAGTGGAATTTGAAGCTCAAAAAGTCCATCCTTCAAAAGCTAAATTTAAAGTAGATGCAGAACTAGAGTATAAGCTCTTAACCTGAGGTCATGGGCTTCTTTTCACTGGTTTTTCCTATTATTACTACTACTGCTGCTACTACTACCTTGAATTTCACTGAAATCGTCTAGATGCCATCAGTGGGGAGACATTGTCCTGGCTAAGATTCACTGCTTCTTCAGATAGAGGCTTCTAGGATGCACCCAAGCTCCACATTATGTACACTGACATGGGGCATCTCCACATCTGTCACCCCCTTGCCTTTCAAGTAAACTGGATTCTTCACTCTTACAAAGCAGTCTTCTCCAAGGACCAGAGTGTTGACCCACCATGAGTTTAAATCAGTCTGATTGCAAGTTTCTCAATAAAGCTTACTGCATAGGCAGATAACTGCAAATAAGAGTGGTATTCAAGGGGTGTCTGGGTGGCTCAGTCATTAAGCGTCTGCCTTCACTTCAGGTCATAAGCCCGGAGTCCTGGGATCAAGCCCCCCATTGGGTTCCCTGCTCGGCAGGAAGCCTGCTTCTCCCTTTCTAGCTGTGTTTCTCTCTGCCAAATAAATAAAATCTTAAAATAAATTTTTAAAAAATAGCATTCAAAAACCACTGAAACCTAACAGGGAATTAGGATTGGGAAGGGCAGGCGGGGTGGGAATATCCTTTAGAATCATGCCAGTCAGACACCAGACCACTGATCCTCCTTCTTAAATATTGGTTCCCCACCCCCCAAAGTTCTCTTTAATATAAGTCATTTAAATAATCAAGGATAGTCTTATTCAGAATGGTTACATTACTCACCATTCTGGTTGCCAGGAGTAGCAATGTACTTTTAAATGATACTGTAGGCGTGTCTGGGTGACTCAGTTGGTTAAGTGTCTGATTCTTGATTTCAGCTTAAGTCATGATCTCAGGGTCATGGGATTCAGCCCCACATCAGGCTCTGCACTGGGCATGGAACTTACTAAAGATTCTCTCTCTCTTCCTGTGCTTTTCCCCCACATGCAGGTGCACTATCTCTCTCCAAAAATAAATAAATAAAATAAAATTACATTCTAGGCTTCAGATATGGTTTTGACCAACACAAAGCTAAGAAAAAAATCATACCTCCTTTGTTTTGAATTACAGTTCTAAGTATACAATGAATTAATTGGATATGAGGAAAGAGTGGACTAAGAATAGGGAAGTGAGATGACAAGGAGGATTTAGACAGTCCAAGGTTAGCCTTAAGCCTTACATCTTTATAGTAGCCACTCCAAAGTACAAATGCTGTATGATTTGATCCTCATACCAAGCCGCTGTGGTAGACAAGACAGTGTAGACAGGACATAATACACATTTGATTTTCTTGTAAAACCAAGTATTTACATAAAATAATTGCTTAAAGCTGAAGCTACCCATATTGAAACTCTCTCTTTCTGGACCTACATCATTGGCATAAGTGTATTTCCCTCAAAGAGGTAATTTCATACATCCAATCCTTCATCCCAGTGTTAACCAACAAGCTTTAGATTTTGGTATCAACAACACAGGATGTTTTTCTACTTGAACTTCTTAAAAAAAATTTATAATGCATTAGTGCTACATAACTGTCGTTCTTTTTCCTCTCAAAATTGCACTATTCACTTTAATTTGAAACATAATTCACTCAACTATAAGGTCTTTCATATTTTTAGCATAATAGGATCAGCTTATAGTCTTTTTCTTTTTTCTTTTTCCCTTGAATTGTTGGCCATTGTACATGGATATGTGTGCTTGTGCATACATGCACACACGTGTACCTGTGTGTGAAGGAGAGATACATTTCTTACTTTCATAATCAGAATTATGGCTTTGAGATAAAGAGCCCTTGAGCAAGTGTTGAGATTAAGGGATTTGGAGGCTGTGTTTATTTGGACACATACACATCATGACCTAATTACTGTGGGCCCCACCAGGTGGGTATTCCCAGGTTCACTTCTCTGGTGTTCTGGTTCCGTTCTACCTCCCCAATGTGCCAGATGTTTCTTAAATTGCACTCTCATTCAGCAGATTTGAAATCAGTGGGCTTGGTAGTAAAGGGAGGGGGTTGTTTTTTCTTCATTTTGTTTCTTTCCTTTGAAGCCTCCTGCCACAGCTGTGAACTAACAAAACTATCTCA
>PITA01005206.1:97570-113712 GCA_004023965.1 Spilogale gracilis | reverse complement strand
CTCTCTCTCTCTCTCTCTCTCTCACACACACACACACACACACAGTCCTGCCTGACACACCCCAGAAATCTCGCTCCCCTGCTCCTAGTCACCCACACTCAGATGTGCACTGCCACCTCCCTATTCCACTGGAAGAGCCTCGGGGTGTATGTACCTGGGGTCTCTGCCGCCAGCCTCCCCACCCACCCAGGTCACCCACCCGCGGTCATCCAGCATCTTCAAACTCAGCTTCAATCTCTTCACGCTTCTCCTAGGAAGCCCCTGTTGCCCTCAGGACTACACAGAATAAGGGCCGCACCAAAAATGCCCACTGAAGGCTCCAACTGACCGGCCCTGCCCACTCACCCCAGGCACCACCCATACCCGCCCTGCCCTCCTCCACAGCTCTGGCCTTGCTCTTCGTCCAGGCCCCCGCCTTCCCACACCCGGCCCAACAGACCCTTTTAGCGGAGCCCTGCAGCTCTAAGTACTGTCCCTCCCCTGCCTCCTACCACCCCCCACCTCCATTCATCAGGGCCTGGTTACTCCCGTCTTAACCTTGTCAGACTAGAAGCTCTTTGAGACATAGCCCATGCCTTCCCTTCTGTATAACTCTCTCCCCCTTCCCTAATGCCTCAAGCATAAGAGAAATCCAATAAAAATATGTTGAGTTCAAGGTTAATAATTTAATCTCTGTGAGAGCTAATTAATTTTATTAATCCCACATCCAGCCAGTTTCCATCACTAAGCACTTAGCAGCCCGGCCCAGAGATCATGGCTGGTTCAGTGTAACTCAGACCCACGGCTAGGAAGACCATGGGGAGCATGTCCTCTTAACAGCCCCCCAGAAACACGCACCAGAGACCGCCACTGAATGACCAGTTAATGAGTACGTGCCTTGTGGCAAATATTCTTCTAGTCACTGAGGTAGAAAAGTCAAAACAAGTTAGGGACGCCGACAAAATTCACATACAGAAAAGTACTAAAAAGGCCCCAAAAGGGGGGTACAGTCACATTATAAAGAGTAACTAGAGGAAAAGCAGAAGTAGGGAGGAAGGGGCACCAGAGTGGAGCTCAGACAAGGCAGACATGCAACTTCCCTTCCAAGAGAAGAGAAGTCCCAGCCAGTGAAGGGAAAGCTGGCTGGTGCCAGGACAACATGGAGGAAGGGCCCGGTGTGACAAGGGAGGCTGGAGATTCAGCAGAGGGCAGATCACGTAGAGACCTGCAGGTCTCAGGCAGCTTGGGTTGCTTTTTAATTGGCAAGTTACACCTAACGTAAGAACTTACCACCTCAACCGTTTTTAAGAACACAGCTCAGTAGTGTCCCTGACAGGGAACCACCACCTTCTCCATCTCCAGACCTTTTCATTCTGCAAATCTGAAATTCTTACCCAGGAAACAGCTCCCCAGTCGCCCCTAGGCAACCACTATTTTTCTACCTTCTGTCTCTATGAATTTGACTACTCTGCAAACCTCATGTAAGTGGAAATCATACAGTGTTTGTCTTTTTGTGACTGGCTTGTTTCACATTAGCCTCAAGTCCTCGTGGTTCATGCAAACTGTAGCATGTGACAAGATTTCCCCTCACCCCGCCCCCCCCCCGCTTTTCTTAATTTTTTTTGGCTTTTTGTCCCAGTTAAATAAATTTTTTTTAATTATTTTTTCAGTGTTCCAAGATTCATTGTTTATGTCCCACACCCAGTGCTCCATGCAATACGTGCCCTGGGTACCCACCACCAGGCTCTCCCATCCCCCCACCCCCTCCCCTCCAAGACCCTCAGTTTGTTTGAGTCCAAAGTCTCTCATGTTTCGTTTCCCTCCCCGAATTCCCCTACTTCCCATTTACTTTCCTTCTCCTACTGTCCTCCATATTACTCCTTATGCACCAAAAGTAAGTGAAACCACGTGATACTTGACTTACTTCACTCAGCATAAGATTTCCTTCCTTTTTAAGGCTGAGGAATGTTCCATTTGAGCCTCTGCTATATTTCGTGCATACATTCATCGATGAGCGGACACTTGGGTGGCTGCCCCCTTTCTGGCTATGTGAACAGCGCTGCTATGAACATGGGTGACAAGTATCTTTGAGACGCTTCCAATTCTTCGGGGTCACTAAAGAACTAAACCTGAAGCTCCTTAGACGGACGTGGTCTTCATACCTTAGTAGCGAGCCTGAGTCAGCAGGCCATCAAGCCCAGTCTGTAATGCCTCAAGAAGTCAAAACATCAGGACAACCCATCGCAAAGTCAACTAGGTTTTCCCAAATAATGAAAACCCTCAAGTTATAATCAATGAAATAATTGCTTTGCTTCGTTTCCACCTCTTCTCTCTGAAAGTCCCTTCCCTAGCTCCTGTCATCAGAGTGCTGACACTGAACGTGGCACTACCCAATTCGATTCGATTGGATTTTTGCTCCAACCCTTAAAACGGGTAACATGAGCCATTTAGTTGTTCACAATTCACACACCCGGAAGTGGAACTCCTGGATTATATGGTAATTCTAGGTTTCTGTGGAGCCACCATATTCTTTCATGACAAGGAGTTTGGAGTTTATGGCCAGTGAAACTGGAGGACACAAAGGTTTGAGGAGAGCAACAGGATTTGATTTAGATTTTTAAGTCCTCACTCTGGCTATGGCAAAAGAGAGATGGTCGGGGGGTGGGAGGTGGGCAACAGCGGCAGTCAGGGGTCGGCAGCAATGAGGTGGTCATAACGTGAGGAGGACAGTAATCAGATGAGGGACAGAACGTGGAAGGAGGATAGGACAGAGTGCATGGGACGCGGGGGAAGGAAGTGCTGAAAAGCACTCCTAGGTTCTCGGCCTGAGCCCCTAGGGGCATGGCGATGACCCTTCCTGAGAGGAAGAAGAACGAGGGACGCAAACATCTTTAATTCACAGAAGGTACAAGAGTACTACCAAAACTCCTCCCTCCTTTCTCTTGTCCTCCCCACCCCCACCCCTTTTTTAAGTCCTAAACCTCCATTTACCCTTCAATCTCCCGAGCTTCCCTAACTCAAGAAAGGACTGACCAAGAGGTCACCCACAGAATGAAGTGCTGTATTACCCCAGAAGGCACAAGCAGGGACCCCAACTCCAGGCCCAGACAGGAGTGGACTATATAGGCTTATATGGGCCAGGAGGGGAGGGGGGCCAAACTGCATGTCTAAACGGCTGGCCAGTCATCAGCCCAGGGGCTTATCAGTGGGGCCCAGCGCTCTGGAGCCTCTCCTGAGATCACATCACCCAGGGCCACATGCAGGGCAGAGACCCGCCCCACGGATCCAGTGTCCTAAGTCCCCCGTGGGGCCTGCTCTCCCTGCTGGTCTCCTTGTCTCAATCACATCTCACAGATAAAGGGGACGGCTTTGGGGAACAGACTGGTTTTGTTTTGTTTTTTAATCACCCAACAAATATTTACTAAGCACCTACCATGTTCTTTGCAATGTGCTGGTATAAGACATACGGAGATGGGGCCGGCCACAGGCTTTGTCCTTGAAAAACTTCCAGCAGACATCGATTAACAAGAGGCCACACAAGGTTAAATACAAAGTGGTAAAGACAGAGAGTCTGCTGCGAGCTGAGGTCTGCTGGCAGAAGAAAGATGTGTGCTTGCCTTAAAGGAAAAACACAATTTTTGAAGAGAGGACACACCTCGCAGGGCCAGGGACTCCACCGAAGGCAGAGAGACGCGGGTAAAAAGCAGAGCCATGAGAAGGAAATGCCGAGGAAGCAAAGCAGGGACATAGAGAGGAGCCCATCTAATAACCCAGCCAGGAGGAGATGGGCTCAAAGACAGGCAAGGAGAAACCACTGTCTTCCTAATAATACCCATTATGTGCCAAGCACCGTGCTTAAAACATCACAGCTATTACTCAACTCGTCCTCACGACCACCCCGCGAGGAGGGAGAGAGAGATCATTAGTCCCATTTCACAGATGTGCAACTGCAGCTTCAGAGAACTAAAAGTACTTTCAAACAACACAACCAGCTCTAGGATCTGGCCTCCAGCCCCCCAGACCAGTGAGGAGGATTGACGACGCATGCCCAGAGACCTGTAGGCCCTGTCACTGTTCTTCCTGCTGGGTGTTTTGTGTTTTGTGTAGGTTTTATATAGGGACGGGGGAGGGGAGGGCCAGAGATCAGCTTTAATGTGTTTATTTCGAAGCTTGTCTAGAAAATTCTGGATGAGAGCGTCCCAGGAGACTGCATACTCTTCCCCATCTTCACCCACTCCTATTCCCAAAGTCACCATGTGACTTTGCAGTTTGTCCCACAGTTTCCTGCCCCAAGGGCATCCAGCTTGGCCACATCCCCTGTCTTGGTGGCGCAACCTGAGCAGAAGGGACAGTGAGACTCAATTCAGCCTTGGCCTTCCTAAGCACTGTGTTTCCATTCTTCCAGTGGGACAGAGGAACCCCGGCCGGTGGGCGGGCAAGAGTCCCTGAGTTCCAGCAAACAGAGCCACACCTGGACCCCAAATGCACCTGTGAACCAAAGCCAGCTAAGTCAGCAACATTCCGAAATGCCCTCTGGTTGCAAACCGCCAATCTCTCCCAAATCCCTCATTTTTCAATAAAAGCACCTGGGACCCAGAGTAGAGAAATGATCTGTTGGAGTCCTTCAACCAGATGGAAACTGGGTCTCCTGACTGCTAATCCTACTGCCTTTTCCCTGCACCACCCTATCCCATCAAAGGGATTCCCTGCAGGCTCCAGGAAAATAGAGGAACCTCTGAGATGCCACCCAAGTAAGTAATTAAGCAGAATAGATGCAGTCAAAAAGCATGAAAGCAAGATTTAACCCAGATAATCCCTCCATAATTTAGAGTTGATCTGTCTAAAAGAGTTCCTGTTGATTTCCCAGAAGGACAATCCTTCTGGAGTGGAACCAGGGGGAACACCAGAGTGGAATCTATTAACCCCATCATCTCTCAAGGTGTCAGCCTTTTGTATCTAAGAAATGTGGCCCAATTTCTTTCCTTTTTCAAATTTGTGTTTTATGACTAGCATCTACAGCACTTAAAAATAACATTTCTTTCCCCCAATGACTTTGCATGTTCTTCTCGGCTTCACACAGATTTTGAGCCAGCCCGAACTATAATATCATTTACTATAAATACTGCTGTCGTTCAAAGAGTCTGAAAATCACGGCCCGTTAGGGCTGGAAGGGACCTTAAGAAATCATCCATCCCAACCCTGTCAGCCTGCAGGAAAGGACACTGAGGCCCAAGGAGGGTAAGCAATCTTCCTGAGGTCACGCAGCTGCTTAGTGGTGGAGTGACTGGTGCCATGGGGCAGATTCGTAGTGCTGTGCTAGACACACGGAATAAGCTCGACCATGTCTGGGAGCCATGGAAAGTGGGTCACTCCATATTTAAGATGTATAATGCCAGAAGCCATTCTCTGCGGCTGGAAAGAACATGACTACTCTAGGGAAGAAATCCAGCCCTCCCTGAAGAGCTAGCAGGTTACCAGGACCATTGGCCCCCCCAGATACCTGGCTGAGCCCAGGTCCCGCAAGCCGCCTTTCCTTCAGATGTGGGCCCTGAGCCCCCTGGAAAGGCAAGGGTGCTGCAAGGAGCATGCTGAACTCAGCTCCTGACAGCTTCCGAGAGCCAACAGTTTAGTTCTGGGAGCCAATTGTCCAATGGCTGGGAGCTCAGAATGAGCCATGGTGGGAGCGTTTCCACCCTGGAAATGGGCAAGCTCTACGGATCAAGGGCAGTAGTGTTTCTTGAGAACTGGCCTACCAGCAGGGCACGGTGCGTGGCCCTCCACCAGGGACTGATGGCCTGCCCTCGTTCCCGGATCCCCATCAGGCCTCTGGGACCCCAGAATCTCC
The DNA here is from genome assembly GCA_004023965.1 of Spilogale gracilis. Classification (NCBI taxonomy): domain Eukaryota; kingdom Metazoa; phylum Chordata; class Mammalia; order Carnivora; family Mephitidae; genus Spilogale; species Spilogale gracilis. The sequence goes on along the minus strand of PITA01005206.1, from coordinate 107,888 downwards.
TCTGTACCATGAGAATTTGCCTCTCAGAATTCCTTGTCTAAATCTGCCTAGAATTCCAGTGACCTGGATTCTTGCTGCCCCTACCAGCCCTGTTTTCAGCCCTGGATGCCTACCACCTGGTCCCTGTAGGCCTCTGCAGAGTGACCAAGTTAGAACAAGAACAAGGAAATCAACCCCCTGCTCTCCTTTTCTAACCTGGGCTAGAAAAGTCAACAGCTGTATTCCAGGGGCCAAGGAACCCACGTCCAGGGAACTAGAACTGTAACTATCAAAGAGCTGCTGTGGATCCTGGGCCTGTCACCTTCCCAGGAGAAAGCATCCAGAATTCCCTAGCACCCCATGTAAGGGGCCGCGGCATCAAGACTGAACAGGGAAGCTGCTGTCATCACCACCATCAGGGGAAACAAGACTCAATGGGTCAAGCCACGTTTTCTTGTCCATATTGAGGCACCTCTGACAGACATATCATGCAAAAGTAGCCAACCAGGAACTCCCAACAGTTACAGCGAAACCTCAGGTGTGTTCTGGGTGAGGGCCCGTGCCCACCAAAGGAGACCCATTTCAGGAAGGAGGGCCTCAATGGCCCTTGCAGAATGAACTGGCCTGTGACAAGAGTCTGGAGTCAAGGGATGCTCACCTCCAGGTAAGAGATCATTCATGGAGAAAGAAAGCCATTCTGCTTCAAGTCTTAAAATTCTGGCCTTAACCAAAGAATCTTCCCTGAACCCTTTCCTCCTGTGGAGGGCAGATCCCCCACAGCAGTTCAACTAAGCTCCAGGTGACCCTGCAAACAAACAACAACCTCCTAGAACCTCTCCTCTCTCTGTACTTAAAATGAATGTCGGGGAGATGGAAAATGTCAGAAATGGGAAATCTGTCCATCTTGCTTATGTACCCCCAATGCCTATGATGGGCCAGGTACAACATACGCACTTAAATATTTGTTGAGTGACTTAAAAATGAGTAAAAGAATCAATGTTTTATTTTTTAAACAGAGGTACCTGTATCATCTGGCATGGAATCAAAAGTAAAAACAAGGCAAGGATTGGTAGATGGGATTACCTAGAAATGTAAAACTTCTCTACATAAAAAAAAAACTTAATAAAAGTATACAGCAAATGGAAAAATATCTACAACATAGGACAAAAGGTTCATGCCATCACTTCATATATAAAGAGCTCATCCAAATCAATAAGAAAAGGAAACAGTCTAATAAAAGCAGTTCACAATGAAACCAAATGTGCCTGATAAATCTCTTGTCCTAGGTCATTAGTAATCAAAGACTGTAAAATTTCTCTGGTGAAAACTAAGTTGAAAATTAAAATATCCACGGTTGACAGAGTTGTAAGGAAGTAGATGCTCTATACTCTGCTGGTGAAAAAAGAAAATAGTACAGAGCTTCCAGCAACTGCCTTCGGCTCAGGTCACGATCCTGGAGACCTGAGATCGAGCCCCGCATCAGGCTCCCTGCTCAGTGGGGAGCCCACTTCTCCTTCTCTCACTCCTCCTGGATGTGTTTCCTCTCTGGCTGTGTTTCTCTCTGTCAAATAAATAAATAAAAATCTTTAAAATAAAAAATTAAAAAAAAACACCATTTCTAAGAATTTATCTTCAGGCAGTCTTCCAAGGTGTATGCAAAGACACATGCATAAACACAGTTGCTAATCATGGCATTTTTTAGAACAATAAAATTTACAAACAACCTAGAGTTCCAATAATAAGGAAAGCTTTTTCAAACTATAGATTCCTATGTAAAAATATTGTGCAGCCATTTAAAGATGAAGGTGTTGAAAAATATTTAATATTGGAAAAGTTCAAAATGTAATGCAGAATGTAAAAAAAAAAAAAAAGAGGGGCGCCTGGGTGGCTCAGTTGGTTGAGCGACTGCCTTCGGCTCAGGTCATGATCCCGGAGACCAGGGATTGGGCCCCACATCGGGCTCCCTGCTCGGCGGGAGGCCTGCTTCTCCCTCTCTCACTCCCCCTGCTTGTGTTCCCTCTCTGGCTGTGTTTCTCTCTGTCAAATAAATAAAATCTTTAAAAAAAAAAAAAAAAGAGTCTGAGGTCAGTAGTTCTAACTCCTTTTTTAAGCTTCACACTTAAGTGCATGGAAAAAATATGAACAGGGGTTACCTGTGAAGGGAGAGATTACAGATGACTTTCCTCATACATTCTGTCAGTTGTTGTTTTTCTTTAAAGATTTTATTTTATTTATTTGACAGAGAGAAAAACAGTGAGAGAGGGAACACAGCAAGGAGAGCGGGACAAGGAGAAGCAGACTCCCCATTGAGTAGGGAGCCCGATGCAGGGCTGAACCCAGGACCCTAGGATCAGGACTGAGCCACCCAGGTGCCCTTGTTTTGTCAGTTTTCCACCGGGCACCTGTTTTACCTCCACCAGCTGGAGGCAGCACAGCTAAGTGCCCAGGCCTTGGGGGAACCCCTGGGCCCACCAAGTACCAGCCAGGGCACTGAGGCCACGTCACCTCCATGCTCTGCCCCTCTGCTTCACCACCTGCGCAGAAGGGGTTCCGGTAGGGTCCACCCCACCATGGGGTGAGAACCAGCATAATCTCTGTGACAGGCCTGGCCCAATTCCTGGCACGTAGTAAATGTCTGATGAATATTAGCTGCTGCTCATAAAGACAATGAACAGTGGCTACTATTTAAAGAGAAAAGACTATCTGAGGTTTGGCCCTGGCCTCTACTCAGGTCCAACAGGATCTGCCTGGCTGGCTGTCGAGTTAAGGTGCCGGTCAGCTCTCGCCAAGCGGAGACAGCTGCCCCTCTGTTTGGAGGTCCTCCACTGAGCCACGGGATGGGTCTACCTTCCCCCGGCTCACCCACCGTGCACCTTCCAGTTCCTATCCTTGCAGCCGTCGCAGAACAAGGCCACCCCAGGAAAAGAAATTTTAACTTCAAAATCTTCCTAAGTATTCTAGTCAAGACAGGTCTGATCTGGAAATAAGGAAGTGACATGGTCACATTCTGTCTTCAAGTCCTAAAATTCAAAGAGCCTAAAGTCTATAAACAAACACTGGGAACCAAAAAGAAGCAACCATCTTTGAAGGGACCCCCCACTCATGTCTTCTCGGACTCTGAGGCCCACCCTCCCAGACACGGTGTGGGAACACAGCCACTAGCCTGGAGAACTCCAGAAGGGCCCCGTGTGGCGAGCAGCCTGTGGCCTCCCAGGACGTGGTGCTCTCTGCCGGCATCCCAACCAGAAATGCTGATTTTTGCCTCCCTGCTCAGGCCCTCTTCTGTCTCCACCCTCCTATCAGCCTGACTCTCCACAGGCTCGACCCTACACGATGTCCCTCCTTTCAGGATGGCAGGGCTGTTACATCCAAGCTGTGGAGCCCATGAAAGGCAGGTAAGTGTGGCCAGGAGGACCTGAGAGGCCAAGGGCAAGGACTCTGAAAGTGGTCTTCCCCCTTGTGGCTAATACCCACCACCCGCATGGCTCTGCCATGAATCTGGTACAATGAGGAAACGTCCTGGGGGTGGGAGGTAGGGGGGATCCCTCCCTATGAAAGTCTATTTAGGGAGGGAAAGGGACCTTTCCCAATATCAGATTAAAATCATGATGGTTTGACTTCACTTGGCCTACCCCTCTCCACTGAATCCAGCCGGCTCTCCCGGGGCAGAGAGAACTGGGGAAATCCCCATCAATCCTCTGATCCGAACTGCCAACCCAGAGAGGGGCCCCACTTGACTACAGAATCCCAAAGCCCAACCCACAAGCTGGCCCTCTAACCTGAGTCAGGTGAGGAATAAATGGGAAAATAAGATATCTGGGGGAAAGAGCAGAAACTGGAGAGTTCTACTCAGCTGGTGGCCTGCCCACCCCCTTCCAGCCATGTAATCCTGGCCAGACTACTTATCCATTACAAGGCCCAATTTCTTCATATGTAGAATGGAGAAGAATCATCTTTACCCCATAGGGTCACAGTGAAGTCTAAACGGGCATAGGACCTAGTCCGTCAACCACAGTCATTACCACCGCTAACCACATTCTCTACCTCCATGGCCATTCCTCGCTACACACTCAATGATCAACTCCATGAAGTCAGTGACAATACTTTGAGGGCTCATCCCATTCACCGCTGCACCCCTCATCTACCACCCCTCAGGCAAACTGTAGCGGGCAGACCCTTGATATTTTTTGAAGGAATGATTTAATGAGTGCCATTTGGCCTCTGAAATGTGCCTTCTGCATTTTATCATTTCATGGCTGATGTATTATTCCATGACCTTTTGGATTTCCATTTAATCATATCTAGATTAAATCCTGATTTATTTCCGTGACCCTGAATAGCACTCAGCTACTTCCCTCCCTATTATCTTGGTTAAGTGACTACAAGCGTGACACCAGGTGCATTCCTTGGGTTGTATACATACAGCAACCAGTCAAACTTTGTGACTCAAAAACAATGATATTTCCCACAGTTCTGTGGGCTGACTGGACAGTTCTGCTGCTGGTCACACCAGGCTACAGCCAGAGAACTCAGCGTCAGCCCTGGGACCCAGGCTTTCTGAGGCAGCAGCGGTGCAGGAAGGTCAAGTCAGAAGCTGCAAGAGTCCACAGCCCACACCCTGAAACTATCACGACATGACTTCTATGCATTCACCAGTCAAAGCCAAACCCAAGACCGATACAATTATTGGCCAATGTAGGTGGGAGAAATTTGGAGGGATGAACAGATTCTGCCTCTTGGTGTAGGGAACTTTTAACATATTTTCGCCAGGGTTTCAAGCCAGACCAAGTAAAAGAAAGACACATTTAAATTTTACCATGCAGGTCTGGGGAAGTAGCACACATCCCCACTGGAACCCCTGAAAAGTCCAGAGTATCTGACACTTGAAAGCACTTTTTTCAGGGGGCACCTGGCTGGCTCAGTGGGGAGAGCATGTGACTCTTGATCTCAGAGTTGTGAGTCCCCGAGCCCCACACTGGGTGTAGAGATTACTTAAAAATAAAATCCTAAAATAATAATAGTAAGGATTAAAAAAAAAAAAAAAACTTTTTTTCTCCACTTTAGGAATTTTCAAGGCCATTCGGGGTTGTCTGAAACTTTCTCTCCTGGAGTGACTTCACTGACTCTTATTATTTCCATGCCATCTATATGCTAATGACCCTCAAATTTATACCTCCCAGCTCAGCCTCTGACTCACATAGTCAAGTCTCGATTCTGCTCCCCAAACTTGCTCTATCCACAGTCTTTGCAATTGTGGGAAAAAGAATCATCAGCCACCCAGCTGCTCGGGCCATGAGTCTACTTTGTCCTTGGTTGCTCCCTTTCCTCCACCTCCCACTCTCCATCCATCAGCAAATCCTGTCAGCTCTACCTCCGCGCCCCCTCTCCACAGCTCTACTATTTTTCAGCTTCCTAAGCTGCCATAACAAACTACCACAAAGTAGGTGCGTGCCTTAGAGCAAAAATGGAGGGTCTCATAGTGCTGGAGGCTGGAATTCCGGAATCGGCTGTTGGCAGAGCCAGGCTCCCCTGTAACCTACAGGGGGGACTCCTTCCCCGCCTCTTCCTAGATTCTGGTGGTGACCTCGGTGTCCCTTGGCTTATAGCTACAGCAGTCCCGTCTCTGCCTCCGTGGCCACATGATGCTCTCTTTATCTCTGTCCCAACTGCCCTCTGATAAATAGGACACAGTTCTATTGGATTTGGGCCCACCCTGACCAAGTATGGTCCCATTCTCACTTGAGTATATCTACGAAGATCTTGTTTCCTATTAAGGTCATATTCACAGGTACCAGGGGTTCAATGTATCTTTTGGGAGGACATACTGAACCCATAACAACTCCTACAATCCCAGTCTAAACCACCATAAATGCTAATGCAATTTGCCTCTTACCAGTCTCCTTGTTTCACTCTTTGACACTCTACAATAAAATCTGAGAACAAAATCTAAATTCCTTACCTGGCATTTAAAGCCCAAAGCCATAATCTGTACAGCCTTTCACAACTTCATCCCCCACCACCCTTCCCACCCTCGTGCTATAGCCACACCAAGCCCCTCTCTGTCCCTGCCAAGTTAGGACCCAGGCAAGTAAGGGCCTTTTTACTAGCTGCTTCCAATGCTTGGAATGCCATCCCTGGTATTCAATGAGTCACTTCTCATTCAAATGTCACCTCTTCAGGGGCCTCTCCAGTCATTCTCTTTCATATTTCCTAATTTGACTCTACCCAGCAGTTATAACTATGTGATTTGTTTACCTGTTGGTGTCTTGCCTTTCTCCCCCACCAGCATGTGAGCAGGGGCTGTGCTCTATTTTCATATATTCATATATAGCATGACTATATTTTCAGCACCGAGGACAGTGCCTGGCAAGGGGTAAATGCCCCATAGCTGCTTGTGGAAAGAATGAACTGCTTCTTGGTTATCGAGTCCAATGGTCATCATTTAATCTTTATCCTATAGAAACTAGTGCATTTGGCAGGAACAATCATTCCTGCTTCTTAAGGTTTTCTACCATCTCCCACCCCCAACAATCTCAAAGCCATGGTCTCCTCCTTCTCTTACTCTAACTTCTGATTCCTTCGCACACTCTTCACCCCGTTTGCGCCTTTAGTGTCAGTAAACCTTGGGGTTGTTTCAGGTCCTTGTGGAAGACAGAATAATTTCCCCACAGTAAAAAACTGAAACATGTGTCTATATTACTTACCTTCCATGGCAAGGAAGGTATTTGCAGGTCCAAATGCAAGATTAGCCTTGATTATCCAGGCGAGCCCAATATAACAAGGATCCTTATAAAAAGGAAGCAGGGGCGCCTGGGTGGCTCAGTTGGTTGAGCGACTGCTTTCGGCTCAGGTCATGATCCCGGAGACCCGGGATCCAGCCCCACATTGGGCTCCCTGCTGAGCGGGAGGCCTGCTTCTCCCTCTCTCACTCCCCCTGCTTGTGTTCCCTCTCTGGCTGTGTTTCTCTCTGTCAAATAAATAAATAAAATTTAAAAAAAAAAAAAGGAAGCAGCAGGTGGGGCACCTACATAGCTGAGTTATTAAGCATCTTTGGCTTGGGTCATGATCCCAGAGTCCCAGGATCAAGCCCTACATCAGGCTCACTGCTTAGTGGGAAGCCTCCCACTTCCACTCCTGTGTTCCCTCTCTCACTGTCTGTCAAATAAATAAGTAAAAATCTTTAAGGAGGCAGCAGGGACAGAGTTAGAGAAGTTATAATGAAAGCAGAGGTAGGAGTGATGTGGCCACAAGCCAAGAAATGTGGGCAGCCTTTAGAGACTCACAGGGCAAGGAACAGACTCTCCCCCTTGTGTCTCCAGAAGGAACAGAGCCTTGCTGACATCTTGATTTTAGTCCCATAAGGCCCCTTTCAGACTTCTGACATCCAGTAGTGTTACATAATAAATTGGTGTTATTTTAAGCCACTCAAGTTGGTATTTTGTCAGAGCAGACCTAGGAAATTTATACAGTTCTCTTCTCTTCCATTCTACATGTTCTCTTTGGATAACTCCATCTTCACCATGGCTTCAATGACCACTTACAAGAGGATGTTTCTCCTCCAAAATAAAGTCTTTCATATCCAACAGCTTCTCGCTTGTACTTCAGCATGTCAAGACTATTCCCAAACTTGGTAGGTCCTCAGCTCGATCCCTCTCCCACTCCACCCCACCTGCTTCTCTACCTGTTCTGAGCAGACGGCAGCACCAAGCACCCCCTCTCCCACACAGGGCACCTGAGGACTCCCTCTCTTTCACCACAGTGTCCATCTCTAAGCCCTGTTGATTTGAGTTCATATCCTTGTCCTCTCCTCATTGTTTCCATCAGAACCTTGATTTACAGTCAGTTGCCTTCTACCTGGTCTCCCAGGCTCCAGACTTGAAGTCTTCAAACCCATCGTCCATGTTGCATTTTTCTTTTTAAAATGCAAATATCTTATCACATCCTTCCTTTCTAGATTCCTCAGAGATAAAAGTCAAGTTTCTAAATTCAACTTACAAGTCTTCCCTGTCTGCCTCCTACCCTATCACTCCAGCCTTACCCTCCTCTGCATGGAGCCCATCTTCCCACTCCCCCCAGTGCACTTCCCTGTTAGAAGAGAGTGAAGCACAGGAAGGGAGAGGCAGTTATGGGAAATGAATGGTTTCACTATTGGTTCTCTCCTTCACTCCATATTCCTCCCCCAGTCTGACTCCCAATTAAAGGGGAATGGCAATACCCCCCCATATAAGACTATCAGCAATTAAATATTCTCATTACTCATGAGCCACCCCTAAAATGCAAAATTATGCCCCAAGATGCAATTCATGCAAATATGCATTGTCCTGGAGTGCCTGCGTGGCTCAGCTGGCTGAGGGTCTACCTTCGGCTCAGGTCATGATCTTGGTGTCCGGGGCGGGGGGGGGGGGTGTCCCTGCTCAGTGGGGAGCCCGCTTCTTCCTCCACCCAGCTCATGCTGTCTCTCTCACTATCTCAAATTAATTAAATCTTTTTTTTTTTTTAAGATTTTATTTATTTGACAGAGAGAAACACAGCCAGAGAGGGAACACAAGCAGGGGAAGTGAGAGAGGGAGAAGCAGGCTTCCCGCCGAGCAGGGAGCCCGATGTGGGACTCGATCCTGGGTCTCCGGGATCATGACCTGAACCGAAGGCAGTTGCTTAACCAACTGAGCCACCCAGGCGCCCCTAATTAAATCTTTAAAAAAAATATTTTTGGGGGTGCCTGGGTGGCTCAGAGGGTTAAGCCTCTGCCTTTGACTCAGGTCATGCATGACCTCAAGGTCCTGGAATGAAGGCCCACATCGGGCTCTCTGCTCAGCAAGGAGGCTGCTTCCCCTTCTTTCTCTGCCTCTCTGCTTATTTGTGATCTCTCTCTGTGTCAAATAAAATCTTAAAATATATATTTTTTATATATATATTTTGTGTGTGTGGTAGATCTGCCCACCCACAGAAATACACAGACAATACAGACAGATGCTCATTGAGCTATATGTACCTTTCCATTATTATCCTTAAAATCCTCTCACATGGACACAACATGATATCACAAACATCCAAAGCACAGAAAACAGGTTAACTTCTGTGGCTTGGGGAGTGAAAGAATACATAGGAGAGGAAGGAAAGAATGGTGGCCGGCTGAGGGTAAGTGGAGGAAAAGAGGAACGACCATGGAAGGGTCAACTGGGATATAGCCATGCATCAACACTCCCTAAGCCCCAGTAATAGGCCACACATCACACTGCTAAGCCAAGAGCCACAGTGGCTCCATAACAGCCTCAGCAGCTAAGACTCCAAGAGCAGTCACTCTAGTGTAGGCACAAAGTGTTAGATCAAGTCACACGGCCCCCATAGCTATCTCGAGAGGCAGACAGATATTCTTACCCTCGAGTTACAGATGATGTAACAAGGTCCAAGAGACTGACACGTCTACTGTCCTATTGCTAAGAAGGGGCAGGACCTAGCTTCCTTTCTAGGCACCAGATTCTGGAGTCTGGGTTCTTACCTACCTTCTGATATAGCACCCCGCTGTATCTGAGGGTTGCTGGGGTGGGTGGGTGGTGGGTGGAGAGAGGGTGACTGGATTATGGACATTGGGGAGGGTATGTGCTATGGTGAATACTGTGAATTGTGTAAGACTGATGATTCACAGACCCGTACCCCTGAAGCAAATAATACAGTATATGTTAATATGTTATGTATTTTATATATTAATAAAAAAGAATTAAATGAGATGCTATATATGAAAGTGCAAGTACTGTGCTTGGCATAGAGTAAGCTCTCAATAAACCCCTTTCTCTTGTTGTCTCAATACTTCCTCTCCAGATCCCTAAACCAACGCCAATGTTCTCCAGAGACATTGGAAGAACCGCTGCAAATTACGGCCCTCAGGCTAGCATGTGGTTCAGCCAGCAAAGTATTCTAGAAGGTGTCAGAACTGGGTGGGAGCTATTACGGCCACAAGACAAGGAGCTCAGCACCGAGTTGGCCCCACGATGCCAGTCACCCCCAAACCCCACAGGCAGGCGAGCTCTCAACGTCTGCATCCCATCAAGGTGTCCTAAATCTGCTTCAGATCTATAGAACCAGACCTTCCCGGGGCCCCCACTGTTTAAATTCTTTGACATCTCAGAACCACTGAAGGAAAAAAAAAGCACTCTTTTCCAACAAAATGAACAAAATGCAGGGCTCAGGGGTGAATGAGCTCACTTGCACACAGCCAACTCTGGATGTTTCTTTCACATGAGATTGGAAATAAAGGCTGTTTTGTAAGGTCCAGTTTTGGAATCCAAGCTGCCGTCCTGTTTACTTATTAAAAACAGCTCTGGGAGAAATAGGCAAAGGG
>PITA01005206.1:62780-97470 GCA_004023965.1 Spilogale gracilis | reverse complement strand
AGCCAGAGCTCCTTCAAAACCAGAAAAGTCAGGCGCAGCAGGGAACAGCTAGACATAGCAAGGCCCAGAAGCTACCTGATGGTCAGCTGGGGCTCGCTACGCTGCCCAAGACCCAACCTTTGAGTCACAGGGGAGGGGCAATGCCAAGTTGGGCTGGCTGACCCAGGATGCAACCACCAGTATGCAACCAAAGGTGACCTGAGAATAAGTTCGTTTTTAGGTAAATCAGAGCTAAACGTCAAGTAATAACCACAGACCCCCTAAGTAAGGCCCAGAATTTCCTCTCGACCTAGGGCTGAGTTCACATGACCAATACGCCCGACTTGGACCCTGGGCCTAGTTAACGACAGGAGACAACGATGGGGGACCAGCCCACGGGGCCTCAAGTCTACCTTGGAGTGAACTCAGTCCTGGCACCACGTTCCTCATCCTATAGCCCTACAGCAGCTATCAGTTCCACTTCTGGCAAGCAAGTCCCCATCTCCTTGTGTCCAAGCCTCTGAGCCTGGTATGCCCCCTCAGCACCCACTCTCCATGAAAGACTGCCTGAGTCCCTTGGATGAACCTGGGGCCCCACTCTTCACGGCAGGGTTCCCACACTGAGTACACTGTTCGTCTGGGCTCTGCACCCTAAGGACGGGATGTGTCCTAGGGTTGCGCTTGCCCATGTGAAGAGATTAAGCCGGAGAGCTCTCGGTTCTGACCCGTGCATTCTGAGGGCCTGTATATAACCCCATGACCCAGGGCCTGCCCCAGCCCTCGATGCTTCACCGCTTCATGTCTCTAGCTCTGTTCCAAAATATTACAGAGAAAGAGCAATTCACACATTTATGATACTTCTACTTGTACTTACTTGCCCATGGCTATTGAGGGAGGGGGAAGACAATAGGAAAAAAATGTCTTTTTTTAAAAAAAGATTTGTATTTATTTGATAGGGAACACAAGTAGGCAGAGCGGCAGGCAGAGGGAAAAGAAGCAGGCTCTCCACTGAGCAGGGAGCCTGATTCGGGGCTCAGTCCCTGGACCCTGGGATCATGACCTAAGCTGAAGGCAGATGCTTAACCAACTGAGCCACCCAGGTGCCACGAAAAATTGTCTTTATTGTCTCTATCAGCAAACCAAAAGGAGTTTACCATTCAGCTGTTTCACCTACAGGGTGCAATACTCAGCCAGAATTCACATCTATCTCTTCTGATCATAAAGCTTAATTAACAAGTTGACTAGAGAATTAGAATGTGCACTGTTAATGAATCTGTAAGTTCAGTAATGCCTCAATACCACATATTACTCAGCTTTTCACTGACCTAACCTGTGTTTAAGGCTTTACACACTGAAACCCCTAAAGTCTGAACCACCGCTCATATTAAATTTGGGCTTTTAACAGCTGTTGAATGAATATGCAAGCTCTCTGATGGAAGTCTTGCTGTCCAGCCAGTGTTCATTGATTCGCTGAACACATGTTTCTTGAGGGCCAAGTATGCATGGGGCACTGTGGGTGAAGCCCGACGTCTGACCTCATGGAGCAGACAACATAGGTGTGAAAGACAAGTAAGAAAGCAAATCACATACTGTGTATTTTATACTACTAATGAAAGTATGAGGTACTATAATAAAAATAAACAGGGAACACTCTGAATAGTCCAGTAACAAGGAGCAAACCTGGTGCTCTAATCTTGGTCTCTAACACCAATCTCCACTAACAGGGTCCAGGGCTCCTTGGAGAAATGGTTGATTCTAGTCTGGGCAGGAAATACACGACTGATCTCGGAGCCTCTTGGGGTGCCAGAAATTAATAAGATGCTCCAAGATAATTTAATAAGTCAATACCCACATTGATGAGACACTGTCAAAGAGACACAGGAGCCAACTGAAAGAGTTCCTAATGGCCAAAGGGAGAACAACTGGGGCAAAAAAAATAAGTAGCACTGGATTATAACCCAAAGTATAAAATAAATATTCATGAGTCCATATGGATGAGTAAGGACTAAATATATTAATGAAGAACAAATCTCTCATGCAGAATTCTAAATAATTTATATAGATGCTCCTCCCCAAAGGACAGGGAACATAACCTCCCATTCCTCGGGTGAAGGCTGGGCCTAGTGACATTCTTCCCAAGAGGATAGTGTAGAAAGGGGCTCAGAAAGGAAGGGGGAAGAGTAACTTATAGTAGAGACATACACTATTTCATCCAGGTGATCAAAGTCAACATCAAGAGTCATAAATCACTTTGATAGACTATAATCTTAACACGGTATGATGAAAATGGCACTTTACAGGATTTTCCTCCAAACCCATTACCTAACCCAATCCTGAAGGGGGGAAAATTCAGACAAGTTCCAGCGGAGGAGCATTCTACAAAATATCTGACTAGTAGTCCTCTCTCAAGGTCATCACCAACAAGGAATGTCTGAAAACCTGTCAGAGCCAAGAAGAGCCCAAGGAGACAGAACAACTAAACACGATGTGGTATCCTGAATGGGACCCTGGGAAGAAAAAGGACCTCAGATAAAAATTAAGGAAAGTTGAATAAGATGTGGAGTTAATATACTGTTTCAATAATTGAAACAAATGTGCAACACTAATCATGTCAATAAGGGAAAATGCACAGGGGCTATTTAAGAGCTCTACTATCCAACTCACTTTTTCTTTAAATCTATTCTAAAAATCAAAGTCTATCGGGAGACCTGGGTGGTTCAGTGGGTTAAGCATTGGACTCTTGATTTCGGCTCTGGTTGTGATCTCAGGCTCATGAGATCAAGCCCCACGTCAGGCTCTGTGCTCAGCGGGCAGGCAGCTTGAGGTTCTCTCTCCCTCGGCCCCTCCCCCCTACTCGCACACACTCTAAAAACATTAATTAAATCTTTAAAAATCAAAGTCTTTTAATAAAAAGAAATACATGGGTAGAAGAATCAGTCTGAGAAAGCTTCACCAGGCGTTCCCTTGAAGCCTAGACCAGAAGGTTCTAGGTCATGCGAGAAAAGAGCAACTGCTCAGGGGTCAACAAACAAGATGTGCAGACCCCCATCGAGCAGGACAGAAGCTGAAACATCAGAGGGAACAGAGAGCATGCCAGCATGCCAGCCGTGCGAGGGCAATGGGAAAGAAGGCTGGTGGAAGCCATTTAGGTTGGGACTCCAGAGGAAGGAGGAAGATGGTCTTCCAAGGGCAGTGGGAAGAAATAAAAGGAGTGCCCTCAGCACATTCATCTTATTTAGCACTGTTTGCTCAACTGTTGGATATTTTATTATATTCTACATATACCCCTTTTACAGACATGAATGAGAAATAAAATATGAAGAACAAAAACTGGAGATCTCAAACACACATGGGCAAAGACAGAAACTACTAAGCAGACCGAAAGCTAAGACTTCAGATGAAATTAAATGCATCTCTGGATTAGTCATGGATTTAAGCTGACTGTGGGATTAATTGTGAGAGAAAAGAACAAATTAAAGACCTAGAATATTTCATTGTAGATTAGGTCTAAAAGATAAAATAAACTACGAACGCTTAAGTTTTATCTCAGAGAACAAAACCTTCCTTAAAACATGGAAGTCATCTTTTTTTGCACGGGATTTTAGAAACGAAAGAAAGCAGGAAACAGCTTTTCTACTTTCTACATGGAAATCTGACCTTTAACAGCTTAGTAACAGACAAAAATTTGGACAGAGAGGGCGTGCCTGGGTGGCTCAGAGGGTTAACCTCTGCCTTCAGCTCAGGTCATGATCTCAGGGTCCTGGGATGGAGGCCCTGTGTTGGGAATCTCTGCTCAGCAGGACGCCTTCTTCCTCCTCTTTCTCTGCCTGCCTCTCTGCCTATTTGTGATCTCTTTCTCTGTGAAATAAATAAATAAAATCTTAAAAAAAAATTTTGGACAGAGGTCACGTTTTACCCTCCCCCACCCAATACCTTCCCTTCTGCACTAGGCTTTTCAAGGTCAACATTAACCCACATTCACAGTCTATGGCACCCCCCAGACGCACTACCCTCCCAACGCACACTCTGCCACCCTCGCCCACAGGGAAGGAGCCCTGTGCCAGCTTCCTCCTTTTCTTGTTTCCCCCCAAGCTGGCGAAGGAACTGGGGAGTAGCCCATTACACTAATTCTCAAGAAGGATGCATACGACTCTTCCTTAAAATTTTGAACTTTAAAAGAAAGCTTGTGAAACTTGGCCAAGAAAACAAATCTTTATTAATCTATATTTTCATCCTGCCAACCTGGTGGAGAAAGATTTTACAGAATGGAAACTTTGAGCAGCCCCCTGCTATTGCACCACATGGACACCCAAACATTGTGCCAGCAGGGAAATATTTTTATCGTCAAGAACTCCTATCTGGGGCGCCTGGGTGGCTCAGTTGGTTGGGCAACTGCCTTCGGCTCAGGTCATGATCCCGGATCTCCGGGATCGAGTCCCACATCAGGCTCCCTGCTCCGCGGGAAGCCTGCTTCTCCCTCTCTCACTCCCCCTGCTTGTGTTCCCTCTCTCACTGTGTTTCTCTCTGTCAAATAAATAAAAAATCTTTAAAAAAAAAAAAAAAAAAAGAACTCCTATCTATTTTCTTCAGTTATTTCCATACCCTTTTCACCAAATCATACTCCATCTTGATTTAGGGGAGAAAAAAAAAATTAGCTTTGGCACTATCAAAAAACTCCTAAAAGTAAATTTGTAAATATTGATTAAAGTGTAATATGTTCACTTTCATCATTAAGATGAACTCACTCAACACACACTTATTATATGCCAGCATTGTTCCGGAAGCTCGAGAGGGCATGATAATCAAATCAGACAAGTTTCCCACTCTTGAATAATTTGTTTTTCTAGATCGATTTGGTTAAAGCCAAAAATCCAGTAGAAAAGAGTGGTCTGGCCTTCGAGGCTCAGAGAAGGCAGGAAGGCTGGGAGGAGCTCAGGGTCTCCTTTTTTCAAGCAGGAAACAAACAAATGTGCAATAAGGACCCAGGTTAAGAAGAATTAAGGAGGGACACTTGAGCGGCTCAGTCGATTGAGCGTCTGTCTTCAGGTCAGGTCATGATCATAGGGTCCTGGGATCAAGCCTCACATCGGGCTCTCTGTTCAGTGGGGAGCCCACTTCTCCCTCTGCTCCTCACCCCACTTGTGCTCTAGCTCTCTCTCACCTGCTCTCACATAAATAAAATCTTAGGAAAAAAAAAAGTAAGAACTAAGGAATCTCAGCCTTGTCACTCAAAAAAAGAAAAAAGGCCTAGAGCTATGAACAGAGGCTCAAGGTAGGTGTTAAGAGACGCAGAACTGCATAAAACAAATGTTGGGGCAAATTAGAGCTTATTTAAAAAGAACTCGTTGAAATGACTCCACAACAGTAGCGAATACAGGTGAAGACACGGGACAACTGGAAAACTCCTACTGCCGGTGGGAGGATAAAGTAGTTCAATCACTTTCACGAACTGCCTATTTCCTATCAAGTTAATCATTCGTTTACCTAATCCCACCTCCAGATACTTACCCAAGAGAAATGAAAATCTAGGTCCACAAAAAGACTTGCACTTGAATGTAAATACCAGAGGTCTTAAAAATCGCCAAAAGCTGTAAACTACCCAAGTGTCTATCAATTTAAAAATAAATGAAGTGGGAGATATCTGTTCAAATGAAATAATATCCAATATCAAAAATACACACAGTAAGAGTAAGTCTCAAAACACTCTGATAAGCAAAAGAGGCCGGTCACAACTAAGTACACACTACACGTTTCCATTCCTATAAAATCCCAAACAGGCAAAAGAAGTCAGATCTGTGGCTGCCTACAGGTGGGGAGAGGGAAACTGAGGAGAGGATGTATATGGGGGGACAGAAAGAGTCTGCTTCCTATGGAGGTCACAGTTACAACTGTCAACACATAGAAATTTGTTGAGACCTGGGCATTTTATGGTATGTTAATTAAGACCCAATTTTATTTTTCAACTTTTAAGTGGCTTAACATTAGGTTAACAGTAAAAAGGACACGAAAGCCCCAGCAAACACCTGGAGAGAGCTGCTCTCTTAGCTGAGTGTATGAGGTCTTGGCATTCTAGTTCAGTAATAAAAGGCTGACTTAGACTGGCCGAGGGAATTTGGTGGCAAAAAAATCTGGGAGATTCAAAAAAAACTTGGTAACAAATAACCTTTAAGAATAGTTTCCTTATAAGTAAAAATATTTACTGAGCGTCTACCAGCACCAGGCACAAAACTGGCCATTGGGAGGGAATTCAACCCAAAATCTGGTAAGCGTCCATCCCAGCGATGGGATGAGCAACAGGGGAGGATGGGGCAGGGAGGGAGGCAGCTACAAAATTAAAAAGTTAGATAATGTCAGATGCCGACTGATCACATCAACTTGTACTTCTAAGGTTGTCTTGCTTGTAGAGTTTTTTCTAATTAAGGTGCCAAGTTGGCAAACTAATGGAACAATAAAAAGCACACATGGGCTGAGGCTACAGAGCATTTGCTCAGTTCCTTACGCTCATTCCAGCAAGTATCAGCACTTACTATTTCCCTCCTCCCCCTTCTTATAAGTAAAACATGAACATTGAGAATAGATGTACAATTAGAGCCATACAAGAATATTCTTATGTTCCATTCATAATAGCCAAAGCTGGAAACGCCCAACCAGAATGGATAGACTGTGGTATATTCATATAATGGGATACCTCCGCTGCTACATAGCAAACAACAACTTGGATGGATCTCACAGGCGTAACACTGGGTGAAGGAAGCCAAACACAAATGACCACATACTATATACTGTCATTTACAAGTTCAAGAACAGGCAAAACCAACCAGGTAACAGAAGACTGTGGCTGCATCTGGCAGGACCTGCTGGCAGGAAGGGGGTGCAGAAGAGCCTTCTTGCATATTCACAAGGTTATCTTGAGCTTAACGGTGGGAACACGGGTGTGTGCACAAGTAAGTTAGTGGGATCTTCACTACAGGTCAGTGCACTGTATAGATGTTACACCACAATTTTTTTTTTAAGGTTAAGAATTTAAATGGAACTAGCTAAATAAAGAAGCACATTTGGGAATATGAGTATTTCTCCTGGGATCTCATTTTCAGCCACTGATGGCTCCAGTGAATGGAAACACTGAACCTCTTCTATCATAGAACTATCACTGACCCTCTTCTATCATCATTCATTCATCCACTACACATTTTCTGATCACCGCCCCGCTGCTGGGCACCATGCTAGGTGCCCAGAACACATGAATGAACCTGTCAACACAATCCCCACCCTTAAGGGCATCCCTGGAATGTGCCATCACCGTGCAACCTATTACCCTGGGTGGAGGGGCTGGTGGCGGCTTCTCTAAACGTGGCCAAGAGGTCCTGTGGGAGTTCAAAGATTTCCACAGGAGAAACCTCAGACCCTAGTTCTAACCTAGGAACTGAAACATCATGCCTGGTCATCCATTCCTCCTGAGGAACAGTAAGGGCAAGAGATCGCAGATCACAGCGCATAGTGGCAACTGACGTTTCTAGGTCATCGGTGCTAACGGCAAGTATCCTCCTGGAAGGCTCCTGGTCTGTGACAACGGCAGACGAAACGACGCTAAGGAGAGAACACAGCTCCGTTTCCACCCTGTGGAGGAACATTCAACAGAAGACTCTTTGTTCTCTCAGCAGTGGCAGCGGTGTGGGAATCACAAAACAGCTCCGGCAACTGCCTACCACCCTCCTCAAGGGCCCGGGGATTCTGCCGTCCAGATGGTTCAAGAGGCGGCCCCGTGCAGTATTAATGTACGAAACATGACAGACGCTTTGCTCTTGTTTCTGGCATGAATTAATAATTCAACACGCTGTGAGTTTTAAAGGCTCCAAGTTAATTGATGGCGCACCCAAAATAACCCCGATCTTGTTGCATTTTTCTGCAAGAGGCATTTTTAAAACGCTCTGTGGCAAAATGGGCACAAGTAAGGCATTCGGGGGCTGCTCTGCCTTACTGCAGGGGTCTGACAACCGAACAAATTTCACAACCCCGGAGCTAAGAAGAAAGTCGACCTCTGGAGAAAACAAAAGAACAAGAGAAAAGGGACTAGGAAGGCGAGGATTCCTAACAGTGCTGTAGTTCTCACTCCCCCTAAGGCTAAGCAAGCAATTATTCTGGACTAAGGCTGACAAGACCAGAAAGGAGGCCCATCGGGCTGGTACCTGGCGTCTAGACAGGACCGATAAGAAGGGTGGCCAGGTCTGTCTGGGGCCAATCTACTTGTTACAAACATCAACAGTGCCCCCTTAACACTCCAAAGTGTCCCAGTTTGAAGAGTAGATTACACAGTCCCTTAACTAATAAGGGAAACAGTAGCTGGTGCACTAAAATCAACACAGCCTTTGGAGGAAAAGGACCAAGTCTTTTTATGTCTTGTGGCTAACCTTGGGCCCATCAGGGGTAGATGTCAGGGCTAATAGACTCTGACAGGAAAATCTAACTCTACAAGCATGAAAACCACACAGACAAGGGAAAGTGAAGAACCTCTGAAGAATCAAAGATGACCACTCAGGGAGGCTAAAGGGGCTTGGACCATAAAGGCAAGAGGAAGCTCTACCCATGGATGTTAGAGTTTCCCAGGACTGCCGTCATGAATTTACCAAAAACTGGCTGGCTTAAAACAACAGAAATTTACTTTCTCCCAGTTCTGGAGGCCAGAAGTCCAGAAATCAAGGTGTCATCAGGGTTAGCACCTTCTGGAAGGATCCATGCTTCTCCCAGCTTCTAGTAGTTGGTTTTCCAACGTTCCAATCGCTGCCTCCAGGTTCACAAGGCCTTCCCCCTCTGGGTGTCTTCACAGCTCTGTGTCCGCTCTTTTTCTATAGGGACACCGTCATTGGGCCCACACGAAATCCAAGAAGACCTCATCATGAGATCTTTAATTACATCCACTAAGGCCTTTTTTCTAAATAAGGCACCTTCATAGGTTCCAGGAGGTAGGACTTACACATTTCTTTTTGGAAGCCACCATTCAACCCAATACAGAGGTATGCAAAATAGGGCCTCCAAGAGTCAAACTTACCCAAAAAATCCTTTTATATCAAAAGGCCTTTCCAAGCTAAATCTGGGGGTGGGAGGGAAGAAATAACTGGGGTCAGTATCGAAGAGAGGGTAGAAGTAAACCAAATGCTCAAGGGGTACAACAACTCCTCTGTGCCCGTGACCACTGTGTCCCCTGAGAAGCTGGGACCACCGACAGTCACACCCAGGTTTCACCTGCGAGGCTTTCCCTGGTTTTCACGGTCGCCAGGGCTGAAGGTCACAGAGGGGCGTCTGGCACAAATCTGCCCAGTCCTAAAGCCTTCGTACTTCCCAATGTTTGATCACCAAATAGACTGACTAGCCCCACAAACATTTTGGGGCGAGGGGCGGGGGAACTGGAGAAGGGGGACTCCTTCTCAGGCATGACAGAGACTAAAAATCTCAAAATTCCCCAGGGTGTTATTAGACCAAGATCCCCACCTGACCCTGTGAATTAAACACCAAGCACCAACCCAATTCAACGTGCCCACTGTCCATCAGATGCCAGCAACCATAAATAAGACACAAATTGAACTGATAAGTTCTGGGGACTCTGAGGGGCTCAGTCGGTTAAGCAGCCGCCTTCGGCTCAGGTCAGGATCCCAAGGTCCTGGGATCGAGCCCCATGTCGGGTCCCCTCCTCCTCCTTCTGCCTGCCGCCCCCCCTGCTTGTGCTCCCTCTCTCACTCTGTCAAATAAAAAAAATAAAATCTTTAAAATAAGAATTCATGAGTTCTTATATAATCATCTTCCGGGACAGGTCATTTTCTTGATCAGAGGCATCACTGACTGCTCATTGCTATAGTAGTAATTTCCCAGCGGGCTTCCACGTACGCCCAAAACAAAGTAGAAGGTGTTGAGGGGGAAGAATAGATGGGATCAGATTCAGGAGAAGACGTTCCAGATTCTGACAGCACTTCTCCAAGGCTGTTCACACTTCAGTTCCTGCCTCCTCTCTCCTTAATCCCCTACCCGTACCAACACCCTACCCGGCTCTCCAGGCCGCCCATACACTGCTGGTCTTGAGCTTTGGCTTATGCTACTCCTCAGTTTGGAATGCTCTTCCCAGACCTCTCCACTCACTCACCTGTGAACCAGCTGTCCTATCGGCACACCTCCTCTGAGCTTCTCTTTCTCCACTCCAGTCCAAGATGGCCACTCCTTCCTCTGAGCTCCTAGTGCACTGATCTGACCATCTGACCACTCGTTCCACAAAATCTGTCATCTGTTAAATGTCTTGCTCCTTTCCTACTCCCCATTAGCCCAGAGCCCCCCCCCCTTTTTTAAAGATTTTATTTATTTATTTGGCACAGAGAGAGATCACAGGCAGGCAGAGAGGCAGGCAGAGAGGGAGGAGGAAGCAGGCTCCCTGCCAAGCAGAGAGGACCCTGAGATCATGACCTGAGCCGAAGGCAGAGGCTTTAACCCACTGAGCCACTCAGGTGCCAGCCCAAAGCCCTTTAAGGAAGGGAGCACTCTTCGCCAAACGTAGTGGCCTCCACGTAGTGTCACAAGGTCTACTGACAAAAGACAAGAGGGTGCCTGGGTGGCTCAGTTGGTTAAGCCACTGCCTTCAACTCAGGTCATGATTCTGGAGTCCTGGGATCGAGTCCCGCATTAGGCTCCAGCTCTGCGGGGAGTCTGCTTCTCCCTCTGACCTTCTCTCTCTCTAAATAAATAAATGAATGAATGAATGAATGAATGAATGAATAAATAAATAAATAAATAAATAAATAAATATTTTAAGAAATAGACAAGGTTACTTCTGGATCCGTGAGAAACTCCAGACGCGCTTTAATAGGTAAGTACAACTTCGTCTCTGGCCCATTCTTATTTCCTGAGCTTCCGGTGCCAAGAGAAATTTTCCAACAAACTGGCCTCCTTCACCTGGAGAACTGCAAATGCCAGCTATAATTAAAACAGCAACTTTACTTTCCTGTGGGTTTCAGAGGGTAGCCAGGCACAGGACCTCACTTCCTTCTGGGTAGCTAGGGAGTAGAGTTTATTTTCAGTTGCTTCCCAGATTTTATACCCATGCCTTCTCCTGATCCTTGGCATATGGGTCTTGAACTCTACTAAATATTTTTTTGCTTTAATAATTTCTTTAAATGTCTTAACACTGCTTGGGCTAAGTGGAGACACCAGAGAATGTCAAATAACCAAAGAGGGTTTGAGGCAATAGTCCTCCTCTAAATCAAAAAGACATTTTTTCAGAAGCATTTTTTAAATTCCTTTGACAAGAAATAACTCATTAACATCCTGATAGGGAGCCTCAGATATTCCTTTTATCCTTGGTTATCCAACAAACTTAAGCACAAAAAGGACTCCCCAAAAAAGTGGGAGGGGGAGTAAGTAGCTTAGGTAATTCTGGAAGCATTCTTTTTGTATTTTTCCTCTTTTGACTCTGTTTGGTGAGATCATAAGACTGGAAATTTGGGGGAGGAAGAAAGTGATGAATAATGAAAAACAGCTTTGTAATCTCCTTTGAAAGGATTTTATGTCACCTATTTTTTCTTAAAAAAATAAAATAAAATACTCCTATCTCTACCTGGCCTTTGTTGCAATTTCAAACATTCACAATACTTAGACTACCATATGGTAGGCATGGATTCAACCAGTATTTATCACAAGGCTGGCACCGTGCTAGGTGCAGAGGAAAGCAAAATGTGATCAACGTTCCCTTCCAGGAATGTATACAGGCACACGGTGGGAAGGAACTCCAAAATAAGAAACAGGGGCTCCTGGCTGGCTCAGTCGGTAGAGCATGTGACTCTTCCTCTCAGGGGTTTAAGTCCAAACCCCACACTGGGGGTAGAGATTACTTTTTTTAAAATGCATTTAAAATAATAACAATAAAACAGAATAAACAAGAGTCCTGTCCTCCTGGGGCAGACAGTCTAGAGGACAATGTTCGTCAATACTAAAAAGAGTAGGGGGTGCAAAAAAGCTCATGACTTCTTTATATTCAATATGCATTACCAGACTAAAATGAGTCCATGGAGGTAGAAGTTCATTCTTTTGAAATTTTTAAAAACTGAATGTTTAAGGTCACACTAAGGAAGGGTTAACCAACATGCAATTCTAATTCTATAGATCTGTGGCCAGTGTCATAGAATATCCTGGGTCAAATGACAGCAGAGGTCCCTAGCGCCCTCGTCATAAAGCCACTCACAAGTTCAGGGTCTGCTGGAGTTGGAAGCAGCCGCCCGTGGAGACAAGGGGATTAAGCCCCACACCCCTCAGAAGCAGGTGCACCCACACAATACCTGTACTCTCCCCTGCATGAGGCGCTTCTTCCTTGGACTCCTCAGGGGGATGACATGTGAGGGCTGAGAGAAGGGATCACTCTTCTTATTTACTGAAGGATGACCGGTATGGTATGGTTGTCAGGGGATCTTGAGAATCACAGACAGAGACGCCACCGACCCCAGCAAGACAAGAAAGGGTCTCCCCTGACCACCTGAACCCACTAAGCCCCCAAACACCCAGGCTATCCTAGTGTTGCTCTCCCCGCCTTATCAGATTCCAAAATAGCTCCCTTCTACAACTTGGGCATAGTTTCTCCTTTTCTGCGTACCTCTGACAGAGCGACAAGAGACAGGAAAAGTAGACCGAGACAAGTGGGGCAACATTCAGGAGACTCCCAAGAACTTTAAGACAAAGGGACAACAAGAAGATCGTTAAAGGAAAAACAGCCAGGGACATGAGTGGGAAACAGTGGGAAACTTGACAGAATCTCTCCCAAGACTGCTATCTCCAAGGGTTGAGACTTTTCTCCTTAATCTGACCAGTGGCCTTGATCCTCCTGGAAATGGGCAAGAAATACAGTGACTATAGAAAGAAACAAGCCACCAGCGTTACCTTTAAAGCTACATAAATGAGCTCTTCCGCTTCCCTTTCATTCAGAGCCTTCAGATTCCCAAAGTGAAGGAAGAAGAACATGCAGACAATACGAAAATGGAAAAAGCTCCCCTCCATGCCGGTCTCCCCTACCATCAGGATCGATTACTTCCGTGATATTCCATTTGAACTCAAGTCTTCAGTCCCTACAGCATCCGTGCACCGGGGGACTGGCATCCCAGCTTTGAGGATACTGGCGGGATTCCTCTGACAGAGCGCTGGCACCTTTCCTAGGACAGGATGGGGTTGGTTTTGCATAATCAATGCCCTTTGCTTTACAGTCCTGTATCCTTACCGCCCTCTGGGGCTGGCAAGCATATAAATTCTTCCACGTAACAGCGCTTGATAAAGATGCTACAGTCATGGCCCATTGATAAAACTATTATCAATAACAATTCCCTCATCGGCTGTGGATGAGCAGCCCACACTAGACAGGACAGGCCTGGATTTCAAATTCTTTCCTTCCTGATAGGTTGCTGTAAAGTCCTTCCCTGAGGTATATCCTCTCTCAGCCCTCTTCTGTTCTTCTTCCATTTCTTTTTTTCCTTTCCCCTGCTCTGCCACACTCTTTTCTCGCCCAAAGTCTTACTGACCTTTTAAATCAAAGACTTTGAATATATTATTTTCCAGGAGAATTTTCAGGCTCTTCTCATTTACTTTCAGTAACATATTTCTAATTAAACAGAAGAGGTCAAATACACTTGTTTTACTCCTCTCTGCCATCCCGCCAATGGAAGGAAAGGGGTTATGGAAACCAAAGGGGCTACAATCCTGCAGAGACAAAGAACAGGAGGAGAAACCAACTCAAGAAAGATTTCAACAAGTTTTTGGAAGACAAGGGCAGGTGGAAGAAGGCACCTGATTGTACTTACAACCTCAACACGTCAAAGGAGGCGGAGGAGGAGGAGGAGAAGGGAGGATTCACTGCCAGAGCCCCAAGAGGCTCAAGACTTCTGAGCCAACAGGTGCAGAGGGGGAGGTAAACCAGGTCTCCTACACAGTAACAAGGAAGTGGCATCACATTTCTTTTCCTAGAGACCAACAGATACTTTCTCTCACATTTGAGACATCATAAAATTTAACATCTCTACTTAGTCAAACTATCAACCAAGAATAAGAGAATAAAGTCATTTTCAAGCAAACAAGGACTCAAAAATACACTTTTTTAAAGTAGCCTCTACACCCAGTGTGGAGCCCAACATGGGGCTCGCACTCACCACCCTGAGATCAAGACCTGAACAGAGAACAAGGGTCTGAGGCTTATCTGGGGCACCTGGGTGGCTCAGTCATTAAGCATCTGTCTGCAGCTCAGGTCATCCAGATGGAGCCCCGCATCGAGCTCCCTGCTGGGCGGGAAGCCTGCTTCTCCCTCTCTCACTCCCCCTGCTTGTGTTCCCTCTCTAGCTGTGCTTCTCTCTATCAAATAAATAAATAAAATATTTTTTAAAAAAATACTTTTTAAAGAAGCTACTATATGATGTGCTACAGCTGGATAAATAAATAAAAAAAAAATGACATGACCTCTAAGGAAAAGGGAACGTAACCAAGAGAGTGGTCAAATCCTAAGACCTGCCTAAAGAGAAACCAAGCAGAGCAGGAATGAAAGAGGTCTCAGAGGGGCAAATGAAACCTCGAATAGCTTTCCTGTTGAGATGTTTGGGAAACAATACTGATAGGTATCGAAAGACCTATTTTAATATTAAAATAGGTCTTTCTCTGGGAGAAATAACAGTACATACATAAAATACCGAGCAAAATTTTTTAAAGGACATTATGACCTCTAGGCAAATAAAACAATGTACAAAAAGTCAATGTAATCACAGTACACAACATGGCTCAAAAGTAAATGATTCCTTGTCATAATAATGTAAATGCCAACAAAGGATCTAACCAAAAATTATGATATAGTTATACTGAGAAAATAAGAGGGACGTGGATGAAGGTTGGAGTATAAATACTGAGCTTCACTCTGCTATATCAGAAAGTTGATCTAGAATAGTGCCTAAGAAACAGATTTTGCTTTTTAATATGGCGATATAGAAGGAAACCAAAAATCCCTAAAGTGCCTGCCTCTAAAAAGCTAGTGTCGGACAGGAGAGGAGAAGGACCGTTGTGTTTTTTTTTTTTTCAGGACACTTTTAGTTATATTTTACTACCACTATTTTCCTTTGATTAAGAAGAATAAAATCAAATGTAAAGATGTGTGTCCTATTTATATTCTGAATAAACATTCTGATAAGACCTGCAATAACCTTGTAAATAGCATAATCATATTGTGTTGCACGATTTTATTAAAAGCATTTTATTAAATGGAGACTTTTAGAACCTACCACCATTAAACAACAACAACAACAAGGACAGGAGTGGATTTAACAGCTGCATTCGCTCCTCCAAGCCTCACAACCTGGTAAATTACCTGTTACAGACATGACAGATGAAACAGGTTTGACTGGAGCCTCCAGGGGGAGCTTCTGGCCTCCAGGTGCCCTACATCGCATCAGTGATACCACCTGTCTGATTGACCCAGGCCTCACAATGCTAATACCCCAAGTTTTGCCTACAAATAGGTAGGAAAACACCGCCACCGCCCTTCCCAAAGCAACAGTTAGAGGAGATCCAGCTCCACCCCCACTCAGCCCTGCCGCCCTCCCGCCCTCCCCTGTATCAAATCGCCCTGGTTCTATTACAACTAGACTATCTATGAAAGCAAACTATGCTCTGCTAACTTTTCAATGCCCTGCTCCAGCCCTCGTTCACGGAGACCCTTCCATGTGGTGGATAGCTAATCTGAAGGAGGGGAGACCCAAAGGTCTCTCCTCCCATTCCAGGTGGCTCCCCAACAGCTCTCAACCTGCATGGTCCTGGTTCCCCTCACCAGCCCCTCCTCTCTCTCACCCTGCCACTATTTCTGAGACTGGACCAAGACAGGAACTCCCCACTGAGGACATTTAGCAAATGTATCTGCAAAATGCATCAAAGCATAGTAATTACAGTGTTTGCTGAGTGCCATCAGGAGCTGCAGAGGTTGCACAGAACAGGGGACTTGAAGAGGGTTTAGACCCCACCAACGTCCTCCAGAGCTCCTCAGTCCCTGCCTGGAAGGCCGTGTACCTGCCAGTCTATACCCAAAAGCTCCCTGGCCACCAGAGCACTCTGGGACCATGGGGGACAGGGGGAAGCACCTCAACACAAGGAGGGTCCCCGAACAAATAGCTCACAAGCCAGCTGGAGAAAGTAAAAGGATGTTTTGCAGTTTCCCAGAGCTCTGGGGGGACTGAGTCCCAGCTGCCCATAGCAATACCCTGCTCGGCCACTCTCCCATCCCAACCCCCTTGCGATGTTTCTTCCTGTCCTGGCCTCCGGGTGCACTTGGAGGATCTGGAACTAAGACAGGGCCCTGTCTGACTCAGCAAAATGTCTTGCCAGTCAACTGTGCCCAATAATGGTCCTTGGGGACGTGCTAGAATAAATAGCTAAGCCAGACACATAATTAGCCCGTTTTTTAAATACAAAATAACGGTAGATTTTTTGAAGTTCCTCGGACAAGGCCCTCTTCATTTTGTTTACACTGTTTTCTTCACACCATTCCTTCAACACACTTTTTTCTTTGCAAAGGCAAAATTTATCTGACCGCATAGCCGAAACACAACTATTAATAAGGTGTGAAATAATGAAGGCTGGTGATCATATACCGATGCTTATACCGCGATGTGGCCTCTTTGGCGGAATTCGTCCCTCCCGCAGAACCTGCCTAACCGTAGACCCGCCAGCAACAAGCCCAGAGGTCAAACTTCACTTTGCATCAAAGCATAGTAATTATGGCCGAACGCGGCATCACCGTCAGGAACCGTAGAACCGTAGAACTCTTCCCGTACGCTCGGAAGTCAGATTGTTATTCCCACAGCCACATAAGAAATGGAGAACTGGAGATTAAAACCCAGGCCACCTTACCTCCAGGCCCCGATTCTAGGCATGAAGGGAAAAGGGCCCTTCCCACCAGAGCGCACCCTGGGCGGGGGGCATCCTGAACAGTCTCCGATCAGCCCCACCAGAGGAGCCGGTAAATAACAGGTAATAACAGGTGCGGAGCGGGGGTGGGGATGAGCCCGGATGGACGCATTTAAGGGCAGAGACCGCCTCCCACCTCCAAACAATGCATCTTAATTTTACCACTCAGCTCCCTTCCGCAGGAAGGGATCCTTGCAATAGGGTAAGTCATGTAATATCTTACAAATACTCCACCCACAGATGCCACACCGGAGTCTCCGTTTCAGTGGAATTTCATAGCCAAAGAAATTGACGTCAGCACCCCAAATGAACGAAAATATTTGATCCCGGCAGCCCTCGTGGTCTTGTGAGGTGCTGTCTGCTGTCTCCCGACTTCTTCCCACCTCCCACCTCCATCTCCCGAGCCCCAGCCGGCGCTGCCCCTCCCACCCTTGGCCACACAGAGGTCAGTGCCCACCTTTGGTTTCTGCTTAGGGCAGGGCTGGCCCCCAAGCCGCCAAAGTGCGTGGTCTCCGCCTACTGAGAAAAGAGCGGCCTCTTCAGACAAACAAGGCATTCAATCACCGCCAGCTGGCAAATGGAAGTTTCTCGGCGGTTCAAGCAGAGAAACAGGCCAGAGTGTTGGACTTCTGTCTAAGCGAGGCCACTCATTCACCAACAGCGGTCCGATGTTAGCACAAAACATCACCCATCACATTGAATTCAAGTTGTTATTTGAATCTTACTGGTTTTGTCACTATTTATTTTTAATGTGTGAATCTCTTTCGGTTTTATGGATCCGTAAGAGCTTTAAGTGCTAGGAGCTTATACCTCGCTTTATTTTATACACATTTAAATAAAATTATGATAAAGATAACTTACGTTGATGCTGGATGTCCACGAGAACCTCCCCCCTTTAAACACTACCCTAAATCTTACCAGCGGGCCCTTTTCTTCTCAAGTTCACAAGAAGGGCCCTAAAGTGAAGGCCCCCTTAGGGTCGTTCTGTGTACTCCAGGGAATCCTCTGAGCAGATGCCCAAAGCACTGAACTTTGCCCCTCATTCACCTGAACCCCATTTTTAGGTCTCAACAGGTCCTTATCCCTTTTTCTTTCCCAGACTATCCTCCAACCCAAGTTTTCAAATTCCCTAAGGCAACTCTTACTTTTAAGCAAAGCCAAGGGAAGTTGGAATCCTATGCCTAGCATTTGGGAATGCTCACAGTCTGGTAACTTGGATTCCACTCTTCTAAGCTAGCTTTTCTGCTCACTCCTAATGTTAACATGGAAGTTTCCTCTGCCCATTCAGCTCTTTCCCAGGGTCCGCCTGGTCCCCCAAGTCCCGCTCAAACTGACCTTCTCTTCTCCTTTCTACACTAGCACCCTCCCTGTCTGAATCACCCACTTTGGCCTCTTCCTGTATGATACCTTCTAAAGTAAGCAAAGTCCCAACAACACTCCCCAAAGGGTTAATACACTCTTGAAGAACAGGAAAAAAATCTTACTACCGTTTTTTCTTTTTTAAGGATTTTTATTTATTTATTTGTCAGAGAGCTCACAAGCAGGGGGAGCAGCAGGCAGAGGGAGAAGCAGGCGTCCCACTGAGCAGGGAACCAGATGCACGACTGCATCCCAGGACCCTGGGATCATGACCAGAGCCAAAAGCAGATGCTCAACCAACTGAGCCACCCAAGAGTCCCCCTGCTACATTCGTTATATCCCTGAATTCCCCTGACTTACCCACTAACAGTACAGTCGGTGCTAGTAGTTTACATGTGGTAGGATATTTGGGATGGATCCCAGGGGCAGGAGTGAAGAATTAGGGGAGATAGAAAGTCACCGCAAAGGTGTGTCAATGGGCAGGTCACAGTATGGCTCACCGGGGCTCAATCACACTGGACCCCTGAAGATGAACAGACGAGGCTCAGAATCATCCAACCCAACTGATGGAAAGAGAGAACATTTTACCACCAGTTCCCATCCCTCATTGGCCAAGGATTGACCCATGGGGTATCAATTCCTTTGCACTTCCAAGCAGCACAGACATGAGATCCAGTGGGCCTTCCAAGGGTAACTTCCAGAAACCCTTGGACAAAAAGAGAGATGTGGTGCAGCTGAAGCCAGATGCTGTCGGTGACACCTGTGTGAGGCTGGTGGCCCAGCAATGGCTGTGCTACAAGATGGCGGAGAGGACGTGCGGCGGGACCCAGAGACGGCGGGACCCAGAGACGGCGGGACCCAGAGACGGCGGGACCCAGAGATGGCGGGAATGTCTGCTCAGCAACTAGCACAACACGGTGCTTAAAGCAGGTTCTTACTAGTGGAATGAATTCAAACACTTCTTCCTTGAGGCCTTCACACATTAATCAGTGATTTTTCTGTGCTCATCCACGGTCAGACCTGGAAAACTCAAGGCTGCTTCTTTTTACCAACTATAAGCCGTCTTTGGTCCCTATACTAAAATGCCCTTAACTGTGAAAAATAGCTAGACAATAGGCTCATGCTTTTAGATTTTTACACAGCAATTCTATACACGAATTATATTATCTAAATAATCTCTTCTCAGCCTCAGGTGGTCCAAAGGCTGTGCTTGCAAATCGAGGTTACTGGGCTCATGTGGTGATAAACCGGTGACCACAGAAAATGGGCTTTGTTCAACTCAATTCCGCAAGCATTTCCTGGGTCCCTATTACATGCAACATGATGTTTTGGTGCTAAGAGATGTGAGTGTGCTGTGGTCTCAGGCCTCAAGAAGTTTAGTCGGCCTGAGATGGCCCAGCTCATCAGCAAGGTCGACAACAAGAGGGGCCCCAGAGAAACAGACACACCGAAGGGGTACCGAGGGAGGGGCTCCTGTTCCAGTGGGGATGGACTCTGGTCACTCTCATCACTCTCCTGGAAGGATGCTCCCAGAGAGAGGCATGACAACAGCAAGGAGAAGAAATGACCCCAGCAGGATCATTCAGCTGGGCAACGCCCTCGCTCGGCCCTTCCGCACTTTTCTAGTCCAACGGTTTCCAAGCCTGATGGTTTTCAAGTTTGATGGTTCCTAAGCAGTGTTATGTGGAGTCCCAGGATCTCAGGGAACAGATGGACGGTGAGTGGACAGATGGGACACAGCACAGGGATCTGAAGGTCCCCCTCCCACTTGAACTAGAGCAGCTGAGTTAGAACAAAATGAACTCTACAGTTAAACAAGCATTTAGACAGTATAAACCACTCTTGGAGTTGGAAACACCTGTTCGAGAGATGAAGGTCCCTGCCCCTCCCCCCCAACCAGCCACGTGAACAGACCTCGAGCCTCCCCGTCAGCCTTCCTCGGCTCTCAACACACTTTCAGTTCTTCCTGCCAACTTGGAATTGTTAGACAGCTTCAGGGGAATCTGCTTACTATCTGGAAGCGTGGTGAGCACTTATGATAGGCAGTGGGCTGCCTCTTGCTAAAATGCAAAGTTCCCAAGTCACAACAGATTTCACCTCCTTTTCCTCCTCTTCCCCACGTGAGGGGCCTGAGCAGTGAGATAAATGAAACACACTTCCTGCGCACTCACCCAGCAAAAGCCATTTATCACCCGGGCCAAGTGGATGAGTGGCTACTTGCAGAACGGATTTCCTGATGTCGAGATGCTTCCAGGTGAGTGAGCTCTCTCTCCTAACGAACAAGAGGAAGAGCTTTGATGTTACAGGTCACACTGACCTCCCGAGGTCCCGCAGAGGCACAGAGTGGAGATGGTGGAGATGTGCTCCCCTCAAATGTGGAGCAAGAGGGAGACGGGACAACACACTGGCATTCTGGCCTGCAACTGGTCGGTTTTTAAATTCTAGTCCAGTAGGAAGACAGAGGTAGCGAGGTGACTTCTGAAAATAAACTGCTCCGAATAAATCTTCCAGAGAAGACTTGGCCCAAAAAGCATATGAAAAGGTCCTGCGTGAGTTAATTCTTCCTGACTACCTATCACTGGGTTTATACACATCTGGGCAAAAACTAAGGATCAAGTATCTGCAAACAGCAGGAAAAAATTATTGACTTTGCAAAGTGTGCATCCATCACACATCTAATCTAAAGACTAATGTTTTTGGCTTTGTCGTGAAAGGCCAAAATGGTTAACTTCGGCTCCTATAAATCAGAATACACACTTTGGTTTACTGAAGGGTGTGATCAGAATGAAAATATTGATACATGCAAAGACTTGTTCCTAGCAACTGAAAAGTAAATAGCAACATAATTCATGACAGTATCCATTCCGCCCAACTCTCTCCTCCCAGGATTATTATATTACATGTGAAGAAAGGATGGCCAGTCTTTTCAGCTCTGGCTCTTCCTTTCTCTTTTTAATCCAGAATTAGTGTTAGAAAATCCCCTCTACCTTTTTTAAAAATTTGTATTTATTTGAGATAAAGAGTCGGCGAGCACAAGCAGGGGAAGCAGCAGAGTGAGAGGGGAAAGCAGACTCTGCACTGAGCAGGGGCTCGATCCCAGGACCCTGGGATCATGACTTGAGCTGAGTCATCCAAGCGCCCCACGCCTCCACCTTTTAACATTTGTCTTCTCTGATTCCCTGCAAGCTGGTTTCTCCACAGCTGAGGCAAGAAATAATCCGTATCTAAGGAAAATCCCCTAGGCCAAGGAACTGTCAGCAAAGACGGCATCTGTGAAGCAATCCCGTAAAACATAAATGGAAAATTAATGTATTAGATAAATGAGGTTGGCTGATGCCGGATTCTTCAAGCAGCAGGCAAAAGCTTCTTAAGGCTGTTTTAGCTCAGCCACCCTCCCAAATTCCGCAGGCTGGGGCTTTAAACAACACACGCTCATCTTCTCACAGCTCAGAAGGTGGAAAGTCCAAGACCAAGGTTCCAGCTGGCTTGGGTTTCCCGCTGTGTCCTCAGGCTGCCTCTCCTCTATGTGTGCTGTGGGAAGAGAGCCACTGGGTTCTTTTGTCTCTTCTTCTAAGGGCACCAATCCTTTCCGCTCAGGGAAGACGTCGTGCTTTGAACCTTGATGACTTCCTTACTCCAAATGCGGCTGCTCTCGGGGTTCAGGCTGCAACACAGGAATCAGGAGGTGCGGGGAGTGCACAGACATCCAGTCCATGACAGTGCCTGCAGAGGAACGGGTTATTCTCTGAAACCGAAGGTAAAGTCTCTACTTCATGCATTTTTACTCATTTCCTGCTATGTGCCAGGCATTTCTTTGGTGGTGGAAAGAAAGAGAGGAGGAGGCGAAGAACTGCAGGAAGGCGAAACATGAACAAGCTCCAGTTCTTAACAAAGCTGCCTCTCTTCCTCATACCGTTAGTACTCTGTGTTGACCTGCAGGTGAGCTTACTGACTCTGCAAATCCCGCGCATGCACGTGAAGTCCGATGTGGAAGCGACACAGTCCAAACCACTGTTCATGCATCCTTTTCCATCACTGTACATTCTGAATTGTGTTATTGAACTTTCACGATGTATTTCTCAGAAGAGTTCTTTCTTCAATCAGTTATTGACTCTATAAGACTTTGAGGCTGGGGCCTGGACTTATTCCACTGAAACCCGAGCTACAGAGCATCTGGACATCCATACAACTGTTGAATGAGTAAAGAAACTATAACCACATACCAAACTTTTAAATATTATTTTATTTATTTTTTTTTAAGATTTTATTTATTTGACAGAGAGAAACACAGGCAGAGAGGGAACACAAGCAGGGGGAGTAAGAGAGGGAGAAGCAGGCTTCCCACCGAGCAGGCAGCCCGATGTGGGGCTCGATCCCGCGTCTCCAGGATCATGACCTGAGCTGAAGGCAGTCGCTTAACCAACTGAGCCACCCAGGCGCCCCTTAAATATTATTTTAAATAAAAGCGTTAAAGAAATAAGATGCCAAAATGCAATTATTATCTTTCCTACCATGTGCCTTCTTTGTTCTATAAATTAGATTTTTAAGTGGTGGAATATTTTAATCTTTTAATCAACAGATCAGAAATTCTCTAAAATCCTATTGGATTTTTGTGGAAGAGGGAATTGTTGATTTCCGTACTGACATCATCGAAAGCCATGGTGCCCGAGTGCATAGTGCCCGCCTCAAGCCACAGCGTGAGTTTTAGGACCAACAGCATGGGTCTGAATTTTGATTCAACAACTGTTTCTGAAGCCCCCGTAGTTTTCCAGGCACTGTCCTAGACAGTGGGGAGGAACCGGCTGGGTCCCTGCCTTTATGATACTTACAATCTAGCAAAGGAAACAATCACACTAATAAATGCACAACTGCCGACTGCATTAAGTGTACCGAAGGGAAGGAACCCGCCAATGAGAATTGAGGAGTGGAGGAAAAGGGAGGAATTCAAAGTAACTGCAGCTTCTCCACGATCACATGTCCAGTGCCGCAATGTCCACCTCCTGAGTTTCCCGCTTACTCCCTCCACTGAAACATCTCCAACAACCCTGTGACCGCGCCAAGACATACAATCCATCGAACCCACCACCTCTTCCCTGCCCCTCGCCCCTCCTGGCCTTTCTTTCCACATCTCCCAGCGAGGACGACAGGGACCGTCACTGATCACCCTTGCCGACGTCCTGCCCCTGCCCCATCCCCTTGGCTTCCTCCCAGCCCGCAAACTCCTGCCAACCTCAAACTCTGCCTCCTCCAGGCTTTCACCCGCACAGCAGAGCACCGCAAGAGAAAAACACACCACCATGCCACGCTAGTCTCAAACTGGGGACCACAAGCCCCCAGGGAACCCTCAGTGCTGCCCACAAGGACCCTGTCTTTCCAGGTGCACGCACTCGCGCATGCTCAGACAATTATTTCAACCTCCTCCTTCCTCTTCACCTTCCATGACCCACTCACCCAGCTCACTCTCAAGTGAGGATCTCGCATCGCACAACACAGAGAACTGATGCGACTGACAGAATCCCCACAGACTTCCACTACCTACGCTGCCAGCACAGGTCTCACCGCCATACCCTCCCCGTGCCTCCTCCTACTATTACAAACGAACTCACGCACCCCCACCTCCCGCAAACCTGTGCGCTAGATCCCATCCCTGCATGCCTGAGCCGTGACGGCACTGAATTCTCCCCTTCTCCACTGGACCATTCCCATTCATTCAAACATGCTGTTATTTCACCCATCTTTAAAAATCCCTCTCCTAGATGCCCTTCTCACTCTAATGCCCCATTCCTACCACCTTTGAAGTGCTCTCTCTACTTACGTCTCCAATATCCAGCCTCGCATAACCCAACCCAAATAAATTTTTCTCCTCTACCACCACAACCAATAACCTCCAAAAACCCAAACCCAAAGGGCGGATTTGACTTCATCTCATTTGATCAACCACCGATATTTGACACAGACCACTTCTTCTTCCTGAAAACACTTGTCTTGCCTTGATTTCCAGAACACGGCAACCTCTAGGACCTCACTGACCACTGACCACTCCCTCTCAGTCTTCCTTGTCCTTGACCTCCTTATATTGTAATGTGCCCAGCCTCAGTGTGCCTTTAATCTTCTCCCACTCATTCTCTGGGAATCTTATCTAAGACCAGCTTTAACCACCATCTTGGCTGACAGCTCTCAAGTTCATGTCTCCAGTCCAGATCACTCAGCTGATTCCCAGATGCATATAACCCAATGACTACTCTTTAATGTCTAACAGCCATATCCAACTTAACATGCTCCAGGCCAAAGCCTTAATGTCCCCAAAGCCTGCGCTCTAAGCATTGTGGTCTCCATCTTGGTTGATTGCAACTCTTTCTCTGCTCAAGCAAAGACAATGGAGCCTTTCCTGAGTCCTCTTTGTTCTCTCACTTCCTTCTCACCCAATCCATCTGTAAATCTGTTCACTCTACCTTTAGCCCCTTATCGCCACCCCCACTGCCAACAAGTCCGGCCCATCATCATCTTGTCTATATTGTGGCTATAGCCTCCCAACTGATCGCCTTGCTTCTGCCGTTGGCCCCCCGTCGTCTGACATCAACACAGCAACCAGAGTGACCCAGTGGCTCCCCACCTCACAGTAAAAGCCACAGACCTTGCAACAGCCCCACATGAACACATCTCCTACTGCTCAGCCTTTAATTCCCTCTCTCCTTCCACTGGCCTCTTGGCTATTTCCCAAACAGACAAGACCTACTCCAGCCATAGGGATCTTACACGGATTGCTCCCTCACTCTTATTCCTCCTCCTCCAGAAATCTCTAGGTCCAAATCCTTTATCTACTTCAATGTCATGTTCTTGGTGAGTCTTTCCCTGTTTGGCATATTTAAAATTGCAAACCAGTGTCCCTACTCCACATTGCCTACATCCCATACATTAATCCATTTTTCACAAAACGTGCATCAGTTTCAGACAGTATACAATTTACTTATTCTGATTATGATCTCCCCACCAACACATAGGCCTGGCCAGGGAAGGGATTTTATCTTCCATGCATGTGTCTCAGGAGCCAAAACAGTGCCTGGCACACAGTAAACACTCAATAAATATACGTTGAGTGAAGATAAAAGTGAGAAGCAGGGGTACTTGGGTCGCTCGGTCAGTCAGGGGTCAGACTCTTGGTTTTGCCTCAGGTCGTGATCTCATAGGTCATGAGATCAAACCCCCCTGTGGGAGCCACGCTCTGCAAGGAATCAGGTTGAAGATTCTGTCCCTCTGCCCCTCCCCCCACTCGCACACCCACTCTCTCTCACATAAATAAATAAATCTTTAAAGAAAATTTAGAAATTAAAAATTTTAAAATTTAAAAAAAAGGAAGAATTAAGAAGCAGGGACACTGTCACTAAACAGCCACAATTAAAATACACATTGTTTATCAGAGGGAGTAAAGATGGAGATGAACAGAAGGGGCTCTGTGGCATTTATGAACACACTTGCACAAATTATGTTTATCAAATTACCTGGTTGTTACTTTGGAAAATGGCCTGAGACCAAAAGAAGACTCCAGATACCTGGTAACTTGAGGAGAGCTTAAGAATTTCTAAAACTTGGGGCGCCTGGGTGACTCAGTTGGTTAAGCGACTGCCTTCGGCTCAGGTCATGATCCCGGAGACCCGGGATCAAGTCCCATATCGGGCTCACTGCTCGGCTGGAAGCCTGGTTCTCCCTCTCTCACTCCCCCTGCTTGTGTTCCCTCCCTAGCTGTTTCTCTCTGTCCAATAAATAAAATCTTAAAAAATAATAATAATAATTTCTAAAACTTTCCTACAATCCATCAACCCCCTCCAGAAACTAAATGACCATAAATTTATACTCCTAAGGTACATGAGGAGTGGGCATCAAAACCCTTGATTTCTTTTTTTTTTTTTAACGTTCCATCCACTCACTTGACAGGCAGAGAGATCACAAATAGGCAGAGAGGCAGGCAGAGAAAGAGAGGGAAGCAGGGTCCCCACTGAGCGGAGAGCCCAATGCAGGACTCGATCCCAGGACCCTGAGATCATGACCTGAGCTGAAGGCAGAGGCTTAACCCTCTGAGCCACCCAGGTATCCCTTATTTTTTTTAAGATTATTTATTTATTTATTTTATGCACAGAGAGAGAGCACAAGCAGGTGGAGTAGCAGGCAGATGGAGAGGGAGAAGCAGGTTCCCCTCCAAGCTAGGAGCCTGACACGGGGCTCAATTCCTGGACCCCAGGATCATGACCCAAGCTGAAGGCAGACGCTTAACCAACTGAGCCACCCAGGAGCCCCTGAAGTGTCATGTTTTAGCTTTAAAAGTTGTACATTTTAATTCCACTCTGTAATACATCCATTTATTTTAATATAAAAATAATATTAAATTATTTAGTAGTTTAATTATTCGATTTTCCAATCTTAGAGTAAATTTCACAAACCACAAAGAGTTTTCCCTGGGTGTCACATACTCCTTGGGAGTAGAGGAACCCACTTTGAGAAACACTTTAGAACTGCAGAACAACTATGAGCAATGCAAAGCCAAATGGAAGCCTAAATACAAATCAGCCTATTTCACAATGTTGCCTTGGTGACCCTAACCGACCATTTTCAAAGGTCCTATTATAAAGCTCCTTTGAATTAAACAAACTGTAAATTCCTGGCTTTGCTTTCCTAGTCTGTAATGACCACACACTCTGTTCTAGAGCTATTTAGAGCAGCTGCTTGTCCCATTTTATGTCTTCCCCCTAACATCCTTTAGCAGCTCTAACTTGGAAGAAGTCATTACAACTGATGAGAGAAATTAAGGAGAAGAGTATTTTTAATGAAAATGATATCAATGTGCATTCCATTTGTGGCTAAATAAAGCAAAAGAAATAAAATGTTCCATCTTTTAGATAAAATCTTGGGGTAGAGGAGGTTGAGCTCAGACACTACAGCTTAGCCAGCTAATCCTTCCCTTCCCCCCGAGTCATTCCCACTCTTGGCCTCCTCTTTTCTCTCCTTCCTCCTCCTTCAAGCCTTAACGTTTGGACAAAAAGCCACATTGGGATTGGGGGTAATCATCTGCTGGGGTGAGTTTAAGTTGGACTCTGACTCTGTTTCAGTGCAACCGTTCTCAGAGACCATGAAGATTCATGACTTTCAGTCCATGTTATGGTCCAGAATTCATATTTTGGAGATGGGGTCTTCAAAGAGGTAATCAGATTAAAACAAAGTCATTAGAGCAGGCTCAAATCCAATATGACTAGTGACCTTATAAGAAGAGATTAGCGGGGCACCTGACTGGTTCAGTCACTACAGCAGATGACTCTTGATCTCTGGGTTTTGAGTTTGAGCCTCACGTTGGGTGTAGGGATAACTTAAAAATCTTTTCAATCTTAAAAAAAAAGAGAGAGAGAGAGAGAGAGAGAGAGAGAGAAAGAGAGAAGAAGAGATTAGGACACAGGGAGAAGAAGGCCACAAGCCAAGAAGAAAAGCCTCAGAAGAACCCAACCTTACCGGCCCTTGGTCTCAGACTTCTGGCTTCCACAATCGTGAGAACATACATTTCTGTTCTTCAAGCCGCCCAGGCTGCTGTACTTTGCTACAGAAGACCCAGCAAAATCACAGACCCAATTCAGGAATGAGAAGGGTAAGGGTAGGAAGGAAGGCAGGTCATTGACGGCGGGGTCCAGATGGCAGAAACAGAGTGGCAGCAGAGGGAGAATGCAATCCTGGAAATCTGATTGGGTTTTTGAACCTAGAAAGGACCTGGCTTGGCTCTATTGTAGCTCCTCCCTGGTGTCCACTAATACATCCTCATACCTGGAGAGGAATTTCACCTCCTCTGCTGGCAGTGGAAGGCTTTCTGGAGCCCCACAGGAGGCCTAGATCAGCCTTCCATGGGTCACTGTACAGGAAATGAAAGGCTGAAAACAGAGGTCGCTTCAGCCCCACGTGGGAGCCGGGACAGCCAATCCACCGTGAGCCTCCAGGGAAGGTCAAGGTTTTACCAACGGCCCAGCAGGCACTTGAAACACAATCCTCGGGGCACCTGGCTGGGCAGCTCAATTGCATAAGCATCTGCCTTCGGCTCACGTCATGGGCCCAGGGTCCTGGGATCGAGCCCCACATCAGCCTCCCTGCTTGGCAGAAAGCCTCTTTCTCCCTCACCCATTCCCCTGCTTATATTCCCTCTCTCCCTGTCTCTCTGTCAAATGAATAAATAAAATCTTTTTTTTTTAATGACAATTGTTTTTTAAAAAAGTTTTTTTAAAATAATAAACACAATTCTCTTTGTTTTGCATTTACAACTGGTCAGATGCCTGACCTAGCTCGGATTCAACCAAAATACTGGTAGCAAGAGCTCAAAAAAGGCACAAACATGTTCTGGGTTGTGAATGGCAGGAGGTAAGGAGGGAAGAAAGAGAAAAAATAATCTCTATTTTGACACCCAGTTGCCCCAAGTGAAAAAGACTCTCTTCTCTCAACAGTGAAACTGTACAGACAAATTGATTTCATAGAGGGGCACGTGGGTGGCTCAGTAGATTAAGCCACCGACTCTTGAAGTCAGCTCAGGTCATGATCTCAGGGTCATGAGATCAAGACTGGAATCTGGCTCCACACTCAGCGGGGAGTTGACCTGAGGACTCTCTCTCCCTCCCTCTCTCCCTGTGCCCCTCCCCCACACTTGTGCACACTCTCTTTCTCCCTCTCTCTCTAAAATAAATAAATAAGGGGCACCTGGGTAGCTCAGTCAGTGAAGCGTCTGCCTTTGGCTCAAGCTATGATCACAGGGTCCTGGGATCAAGCCCCCAGTAGGGCTCCCTGCTCAGCGGGGAGCCTACTTCTCCCACTCCCTCTGCCCCTCCCCTTGCTCATGTTCTCTTTCTCTTTTAAATAAATAAATAAAATCTTTTTAAAAATAAAATAAATAAGTATTGAAAAAAATTGATTCTGGGGATGCCTGGGTGGCTCAGTCGTTAAGCGTCTGCCTTCAGTTCAGGTCATGATCCGGGAGTCCCAGGATTGAGCCCCACATCAGGCTCCCTGCTCAGCGGGAAGCCTGCTTCTCCCTCTCTCACTCCCCCTGCTGTGTTCCCTCTTTTGCTGTGTTTCTCTCTGTGAAAGAAATAAATGAAATCTTAAAAAAAAAAAAAATTGATTCCATAGAGGGTACTGAATCCAATCAACCCTCTTTTCCTTGCTGTGAGAAGGGTTTTCACCAGGGAAACCTCGTAATTCCAGGACTAATACAGTTTCAGTAAATCTATCAATAAATCTTCAAAGAAAGCCTATCAGCAATCCTGTTATTAAATATATGGAACAACATATTGCATGGTACAAATTTCAAAGAACATGCCTCATTATTGTATAAATTCAGGTTTCTCCCAAGTCACAGTTTGTCCCCGGAAGCTGTGTGAAAACCAAGCAATAGCACGAGTTCTCCACCCAAGGCCAAGGTTAAAAACTCAGTCATTCAACCAATGTTTAGAGAGCACCTACTACGTGCCACACAAGTGATGCAATAGAGATAAACAGATGAAGGAGATCCAGTCCCTGCCTTCAGGGAATTCATTACCACATACTGTAGGCACACACAGCTCAATCAATAGATCATAATGAGGTATCATGCTCGCTCAAGGAGAGGCAGAGCGAAAGCAGAGACGAAAGCCAGGAGAGGTTGTCCCCGACACAGGATGCTGAAGGCACTTGAACTTTTAACTTCTCAACTCAGTGTGACGATCTGTGTCCATGGCCAACGCTCCTCTCCTTCCCACTCCCACCATGATTCAGCAGGTCTACATGGGTCTCTGGCTTCCAAAGTCCTCAGAAAAGATGAGTTGGGACCACCTGGGGAGCAGTAATTTTTTTTTTCCTCTCTGCACAAGAAAGAAAACTAGGTAGCAGAAAAATGGCAGGCAGAGCAGTAGAGAAAACCCAACAGTGACCCAAAGGGCTACTCTGGGTATCTCTGGGCTTCTGGATTTAATAGCCCCTTGGAGCACTGGCCTCGGGAGGCAGTGAGGGTGACGGGCTGTGATGGGCAGAGTCCCAGATGGCGACTCCAGGGCCCTGGCCCCACCCGCCCTAGCCACTCCATTGGCACTCCTTATTGAACTCCATCAGATTTAACTTTCTTATCTGTACAATGGAGTCAGACCATTTATCCTGCCTACCTCACAGGAAGCTTGGAAAAAAACAGAGGAACTGTGATAAGTGAAAACGCTCTTAAGTCAGAAAAACACTGTACATACAAGAGAGGGTTATAATTAACCTTGCCACAGAGCTGCCTTAGGGCTGGATTAAAATACACTGTACCCCTCTGGATCGACAAAGTGTGAATATGGTTAAAAAAGAGGGACGGCTCCTCCTAAACAGAGACAGTTGGTGTGTGGGCAAACCCCCATAAGCATTTTCTATGCCAGGAAACCTGCATATGCTTAGAAATTAGCACGTTTCTGTTGGCCTTATAGCAGCAGTGGAGGAGAGCCTGCAAAATGAAATCCACAACAGGCAACACCACTGCCCAACACTACTGTCCCAACTCCCAAGAAATATACTGAGCACCAACCCCCATCAGTGCAATATAATACACCCGCGCTACTGGCCAGAGGCGCCTCCTACAGAGGACGCACGTGGGATAAACACACACTGGACCTCTGGCTAAGTGGCCTTGTTTTGAACACTGACCGTTACAGACCGAATGTCTGTGCCCTCTCTGCCTCATCCCAGGTCATGTGCTGAAACCTAACACCCACTCTCCGGAAACGATGTTAGGAGGCAGGGCCCGTGGGAAGTAATTAGGTCATGAGGGTAGAGCCTCATGAATGGCCTCAGTGCCCTTAAGAAAGGGACCCCAGAGAGCTCTCTCCTCCCTTGGGCCAGGTGAGAAATAAATGTTTTGTTGGGTAAGCCACTCAGGCCCTGATATTGTTACAGCAGCTCAAATGGACTAAGACGCAGACCCATTGCAGAGATGAGGAGTGCAAGCCCCTTTGGATAAGAGAAAAGTTCTAGATAGTGGAACTCCTTCTGC
Organism: Spilogale gracilis; assembly: GCA_004023965.1. Lineage (NCBI taxonomy): Eukaryota > Metazoa > Chordata > Mammalia > Carnivora > Mephitidae > Spilogale > Spilogale gracilis. Next base: position 66,164 of record PITA01005206.1, on the reverse strand, counting down.
AACCTGACAGGTGATGCCCCAAAACAGTACTTTTTCTATCTGATTACAGTAAATTTTCCAATACAATGAATACTTTGTTTGGCTGAACCATTCAATAGTCATTCACACTCTCTAATGAAACTACTAATTACAAAATCTCGGCATTGCAGCAATAAAAAGGGGTTGCTAACCTCTTCCCAGTGCTTTAGTTCTGCCATCAAGTAGCAATTAGTCAGTGACCCTCCCCCGTTTTCACTGATTCTCACGTCTGAACATCCCAACCACACCTACGGAAAAACTAAGATTCACTCAAACATACAGGTAAGTGTACAGCCTATACACACACACTCATACACACACCACCCAGGAACTAGAAGAAGAAAACCAGAGATAATGACAAGGATCACTGAGGACACTCTTGTTCAGATCATTCCTCTGCATTGGCTAATTCAGGAAGAGCAGGGCTTCAGCTCTCTGCCTACTGGAAATGTACCTTTTATTTTTTTTTTTTAATTTTATTTATTTGACAGAGAGAAACACAGCCAGAGAGGGAACACAAGCCGGGGGAGTGAGAGAGGGAGAAGCAGGCTTCCCACTGGGCAGGGAGCCCGATGCGGGGCTCGATCCCGGGTCTCTGGGATCATGACCTGAGCCAAAGGCAGTCACTTAACCAACTGAGCCACCCAGGCGCCCCTGGAAATGTACCTTTTAGTAATATGGTCATTAAAACAAGACTCTAGCATGACAGAAATATTGGATACCTACTAGAATACATTGTACCAGACTATGGTACATATATTTTTATTTCTAAGAGAGCTATCTGTCATCAAAAAACAGAAGACATAAAGATAACATTAGATATGTTTCTTCCAGGCTTGTTATCACACAGCAAGTTCCAACCCACAAGAACCATCATGTCAAAGAAGCTAACACAACCTGAACCCCAAGCTCCAAGGGCATCGCCACCTGTACCAGAGAAAAACCCAAGTTTTTTTCTACTGTGGCTCTACCATCAGCAGGTGAGGTCTACAGCTAAAGAAATCAATGTCTAACCCATGAACACAGGCAGAAAGCTAGAAAGAGGTAAAAACCTATTATTCCAGTAGAGAATAAACAGAAAGACAGAAAAGAAAACCAGAAAGGCTGCATGAAACATTTTATTGTGACTCATTAATTAATTAATCAAGAGTCTGACAACAGGCAACAGATTTGGAATAACTTTTGCCAAACCAAATGGGAGTCAAAAGAGCCAAAATATTTTTTCCCACATTTGCAGGTTATGGACTTATAATTTGGTGACTTAGCTAATGTTCCAAAGAATGTATCTCAAAGGATTATTTTAATGACTCAGAAAAGTACTCAAATCAAGTCTGTGGAAATTAATTTTTTCTCCTTTTCAAAGATCCAAGGACTGAAGTAAGGGCTTTGAGGGCACTTAAGTCAGAATCTGTCTACTTATGAAGTAGCCAGGTTATTTAAAGACATCGGGTCATTTAAACAAACATTAAAATGTATACATGAACATTGACTATCTTTGAAAATCCTTTACCGGGGCACCTGGGTGGCTCAGACCCCAGGAGTCCTGAGATCCAGCCCCGCATCGGGCTCCCTGTTGGACAGGAAGCCTGCCTCTCTCTCTCATTCCCTCTGCTTGTGTTCCCTCTCTAGCTGCGCTTCTTGCTGTCAAATAAATAAATAAAATCTTTTTTTTAAAAAAATGAAAAGGCTTTACCTTTGAGAGTTATGTAGTTAACGCATTGTTCAAAGTACTTTGGAATGCTTCTCTGGAAAAAAATTTTAAGAACAGCTGATTGTGTCACACTGTGCGGACGAACGCATGCCTGCAAACACAGTAAACCCTCATTAAATCTATAGAACTTCAGAGTGCACAGTCTAAAAATAACTTCGACTGGTTGAGCATGTTTTTAAGTATTTATGTTAGAATACAGGTATTTTGGAACTTCTGTGCATTTATGTCAATAAAGTAACACAAACGTGATGATTAGGAGCCAGATTCTATCAGGAATATCCAGGAGGCTGCTGGGTTTTCCTGCACTCTCACTCCCACAAGATCCAGCCTGCTGTCCGCTCCAAGCTAGCCTCCCTCCCAGTTCCACAAGAAGAATGCGTCCAAGTGCTTCCACTTACACAGAGTACAGAGTGAGAACTCTCAGAGAGAAAATGACGGTTCAAAATGTCCAAAGACCTTAAAAATGGACCCATCCAGGAATTCCCAGTTCAGCCTTTAATTGCAGAACATCCGGCACAACCCAAATGTACTGAATTAGATGTCACAGAGTTGGGGACTGGGAGTCTGCATATTTTTAAGCTGCACAGGTGACTATAATCACAACCTGAGTGAAGAGACATGATTTTCATTTTACAGACAGAAGCTATAAAACAAAGGGGGCAGTCACCCCGGGTAAATGGCAGAGCTGGAAGTAGGAGCCAATGCTTTGACTCAACCTAGCACAGTGTTCTTTCAATGAAATGTCACCAGTGGCTGTGATTAATGACAATAACACATTAATAGTTAATGCATATGAAATAGTGCCTTGCTACGGATATACAACCAAGCAAGTACCCTTGTCAAGAGACTGCAACGTAACTGAGCCTGGGAGTTCTATTCTGACCTGCTTCCTATTTGAAGAACTTAGCTTATGGTTCATTAAAAGTAAACTGCAGGCCCATTCAAATCCCTTCAGCAAGTTGACAAGTAAGGTCAAAATGAACTAAATGAACTAATAGGTGAACCCTTAATCAGAACCAGACCTGTAAAAAAAAATAAAAGAACCAGACCCGTAAGAAAGTGAAAAAGGGTAGCTATTTATAATAATGTTAGAGAAGAAAATGGATGACACAAAATACTCATCCCACCTAATAGCTAGGATTTCACATTAGAAATGTATTCCTTTAGCCTAAAGCTGAGTCTCCATATCTGTAGCAAGTCCTGGGAAGGGCCAGTCTTTGAGGGTTTTTTTTTGTTGTTGTTGTTGTTTTCTTTTCTTTTTTTTTTTTTTTAGATTTTGTTTATTTGACAGAGAGAAACAGCCAGAGAGGGAACACAAGCAGGGGGAGTGAGAGAGGGAGAAGCAGGCTTCCTGCCGAGCAGGGAGCCCGACGTGGGACTCGATCCCGGGTCTCCGGGATCATGACCTGAGCCGAAGGCAGTCGCTCAACCAACTGAGCCACCCAGGCGTCCCTGTTGTTTTCTTTTTTAAAGATTTTTTTTTTAGATCCATTTAAAGACAGACAGAGAGAGATCACAAGTAGGCAGAGAGGCAGGCAGAGATAGAGGAGGAAGCAGGCTCCCCGCTGAGCAGACAGCCCCATGCGGGCCTCGATCCCAGGACCCTGAGATCATGACCTGAGCCAAAGGCAGTGGCTTTAACCCACTGAGCCACC